>JAJMLE010000021.1:0-16620 GCA_030564055.1 Ogataea mattraensis | reverse complement strand
CTTTTGCTGCTGCTGTTGTACCTCTTGTTGATGAACCAAGGCAGACTGACGTTGATTTTCCATCATATTCTGCTGCAGCTCAAACTCTCTTTGCTGCTGCGCATAAGTGTCAGACACAACACCGGTTGGCTGCGGCTCAACTGCTCTAGGCGTAGACGATCCCGTTTCTCCTCCGTTTTGTTCTCTATCTTCCACTTCTAAAATTTGTAGAAATATTCCCTTTACCCTCGATACAAGACTAATACTAAAATCTAATTAATGGTAGCAAGAATGGTAGCACCGTTGTTTTGATCACGTGACATACTAAATTAAATTCTACTCAAAATGTTAAACGTGTAAAATTAAAAAATTAAAGAATTTAAAACCTGAAAGTTTAGACATATCGATGAATCACAAGTAGGAACCTAATTATATGAGCAAATTTTACTTCATGCAACTACAAATTGTGGTAATTGTCGCATTCAATGAAATGCTAGGTTGAGATAAACTATGCTTCTAATTGTCTAATTGAAAGCAAACTACCAAGACGCTGTAGCCAGTAGAGCTTGAGATTTACTTCAACTCTTGCTACCATACTAGATAATTCCAAAATATCATTCTGCAAGCAAGTCACGTGATTTATGCGTAAAAAAATATCCACGAGAAATCTGTTATATTGAATAATATCATTCAATTCTATTCCTTTACTGCGAGGTATCAACACCAATTTTTTAAAATGATGCATTTCTTACTTGAGGCAAATTACCCACATGCTAGACTATAAGAATTACTTTGCGGTTACAGTTTACCTGAATACAAGCTTTAACTTTTATCTCTACTGGCTTTACTTCAAATAGGAGAAGTAAATGACCGAGTATTTTTTGTTACGAGTCTCTTTAAGACCACCTTGCTATCAAGCTGTTTTTAGCGTGATCTACTTTGTTTCAGCACTAATTCAAGTGACTTGCAAATGTTGAGTGAGACATTGTCCGCTTTAAAAGCTGACTTTAAAGCAAGTATTCAGTGGTGTTACCACTATAGCATCACTAGATCTCATCTCAACAAATTTTCACAATGAATGCATGACTTCTCAGGTAGTAGCTGTAGATGCTGTTTGTCAAGAAAGCTTTTACCTCCATCTGCTTCATTACGTCTTCCAAGTCACACGCTTCTCCTAATGCTATGCATATGAGGATTTATTAATACAGTTTTGTTTGCAAACAAGACAGCTCATCTCAACTAGCTGTCGTCAGAAATCAGTCTGCACAAGTCGCGTGATCCTAGCAATTAAAATATATGCATTAGAGATTTGCTAAATTGTTGTAACAAGTAGAATCTTAGCATCAGAGACATGATCTTCCATAAGAAGAATGCCACAAAAGTGAGCTTGACATCCTATAGTAACAGAATTTTATCCTATGTATTATCCACACCAATTTATAAATGTCTGTTACTCCATACAATATAAGTCTAGTTAACAAGCTTCAACAATTATCGTCTCAAATGATTGTAAGCTGAATTCAGCTATACTGTAAGAGCAACAACAAATTCCATCTGGGTTGATAGTGACCAATAGCTACACATTGAACTTGACAGCTAGCCGGTAATTTTTTTAGCAAGCCCAGAGACTACTCTATACCTATCGGCTTGGCTCAGATTTTTCTTCATATGCTTCAGTCTTAGCTATTGATATCAGAACTTTACATAATCGAAGAGACTCGGTCTAAATTTTTGTCTAAGAAACATCTCAGCAAATTTCTCTGGCGCAGCCATTTTTCAAAATGAGCCTAGGGGATTAGCAGTAGTTTGAAAAACTGAAAATTCCAGCAGCATGAAGGCTACAGCTTCTCCTGGGATACACACAAGACAGGTCCAGCACAGCTATTTCTCTCAATTGATGTTAAATTTTTAAAACGAAGAATTTGAAGTTTACAAAGATAAAGTTACTTTCTTGAAGTGCTGAACAAGATATCACCAAAAGCGAGCGTGCAAGTATGTCTAGTAAATTTTTGCTTAAAGCTTAAAGCTGGAAAAAAAATATACCAATTTGAATAATACCTAACACAGTACTATAGTATTTCTATGTTGAGATGGTATATAAAAGCGCAGAAGAAATAATAAAGCCAGATAAAATCTCTAGCAAAGACTTCAAGAACAAAACGTATTTCTTAATGGTTTGTGAGTAGATCTCTTAACACTATTATATCTGTTAAAATCTCTTTGGAACACACCTTCATTGCAGATTTTGCTACAGTTCTAGCTCTTTTAATCATAAAACAACATCGGACTAGCTTGAAAAATTTGGTGGCCTAGGTGTTGAAGCTCATTGATTAGAAGACTTATATTGGATTGAGTAGCTGACATTATTAACCTATCTAGCTAAAATATACTATTCCCTTAAATATATTCATAAACTATCCTTCAATAAGATAGGATATTAACCTCTCCTTTATAGTATTCCTTGTATGACAGGTATCATGTATCTGATACTAAAATATAACTCTTATGCTGCATTCTTAAAACAATGTAACAGCATACTGCATATGCATGAGATCACGTGACCAGTGTAGACTAACTATCACAACACTAGGATTCAATACTGAACGCTAGCAAAATATGTTCCAGGCTTTCAAATCATCTAAAGATAAAAAGTGGACAATCTATGTCTATCTTTTTAATATGCTATATAATATGCTATATGGCACAGCTGTGATGTATCATAACACTTAGTGGACAGTAATGCTACTGCATGTCTCAACCATGCATCTGATGGCAGCTGCATTTATGTAACAGATTATATAACAAACTAGACCTATTAATTGATATCCATAGCAAATATTAAGTTTTTGGATTGATAAATACTGCACTAAAAGCATCCGCATCGAAAATTGCAAATCAACTCACTAAAAGTTTTTATTTTCCAGAATTTTGAGATTCTCAGTGTTTGTAGTTGGTATATTTTACTATTCAGAAAGTACTTCTGGCTATGGGACACATTCAGTACTTTTTTTTCCAGTATATTTGTACCTTAATCAGTAAAGCGGTTATTTCTGTTTGGTACTAATTGACTACTGAAACTACTTAACGATATGGAGCTTTGCTCAGTTGGTATTGGGATGGTCTGGTGTTCCAGTGGCAAATGGAATAGTGATATTGATGTGCAAATGCCAATCATAGAGCTAGCCAAGTTTTGATGTTTCAACAACTCAATGACTGTTCTCTAAACTATGGTTTTGGCAAGTGCTTCATTGACTGTGCATCCTAGCAAACTCATAGAAATAAAGATAATGAAAAAAACAACAATGATGCTCTTTCTTTCGATGTTGATAGTGTAACGTATCGTATATTGACATTCCAGGGCTGCTCTCACGGATGCTGCCAAATTTCCGGCTAGACTGGACAGAATGTGGCGTGAGGTGCAGCACAACAACATGAAAGAATCAAAGAAAGAAACAGAGAAGAAACAAAGAAGGGTGGTGCTGCAAAAATTGTCTCTATTGTGCTGGGTGGCAGGGTGGCAGGGTGGCAGTATTTGAGTAGCAGACATCATTTATCTATCTAGCTGGAATAAACTATTCACTTAAACGTATTCATAGACTATCCTTCTATAAGATAGAATATTTACCTCTCCTTTCCAGTATTTCTTGTATGACAGGTACACGTATCTGATACTAAGATATAACTCTTATGCTGCATATTACATCAATTGAACAGCCTAATCCATCTGCATAAGATTACTTGGCTTGTATAGACTAACTTATACAGCATATTGCGTCTTTCAATTACGGAAGGTGCTCCATGTTTCGTTCCAAATAATCACCAGATTGTGCTGACTTCAGATTATTCTGGCGGACTCAAAAAAATGCTGTTCAACAAGCGTCTGTGTGAATGATTTGAGATTCATGCTAGACAGTAAAGTAAATGCTATACATTATCTAGGCTGCTCACAAAAGCTAGCTCTATACCTTCTTGAATTTTGCAATTTGGACTATTATGGGCATTCAAAGCACAAATTGTGGTCATGCAACTAAGCTGTGCAGAGACAAATTTATGACTCGTGCAAGTCTTTCGGCAATAACAGAGTGAAATAAAGTAAGTTGAACTCTTGAAACAAATAGATCATCCCCCAGTCCGTAAAAATATCTATACCATATGCAAAAGCTTTGTTTGATATAGCTCTTCAAGCATTGCAAAACTTTGCATCTTTTTTTGACAAGCAGTTCAGATAATTTGTGTAATTTTTTTAGCTGGCCCGTTAAATCCACCAAGCTCACTGCTTTACAAATTTACTGAATATAAATGAGGTGCTATTCAAATTAATTGTAGCCCAAAAAAAAAACACTTGATAAATTTTTACCCTGAAAGACTGTAATGTAATAGCTTGGATGGGAATTTGTTTCTGCACACATTTTTCTTTTAATTATGCGGTAAAGGTTCTACAGATCTAGGAATGCATACCAGGCTACATTTTTATTACCTATTCCATAATTGTAAACAGTGGACATTACTTGTGAGTATTTTCTAGTTATATTTCCTAGTACATACAGAATACAAGGGATACAGGCAGGCTCATAAATTATGGTAATCCACCAGCTGTAAAGCAAAACTCTAGTTTTTCCAGCTGCCATTTGGCAGGATAATATGCTTGAGCTAATTTTCTAGTTGTAACAATGCATAGTGCTTATGATGTCTGATTAGGAACATCTACTTTTTCAAGTCAGGGGCTTCTGATAAAAAAACACCTTAACAGTAAACCCAAATTAAAACACGCCAAGAATTGATTTAGGGAAACCGGCGCTGGGAATCTTTTAATTTTCTCTCAAACAAATCGAAGAAGAGCAATTGGAATTCCACTAAGCTTCCACAGATACACTTACAAGAAATTTGTAAAACCTATGCACACGACTGAAAGGTTCTACGAGTACAGTAAACAGAATACTTTTGGGCTTTTCAGATTGTTGTGAGAAGGTAGTCTGGGCAAGTCACGCAACATTAGGCATATACATTACAAGTCTGTTAGATTGTTGCAACATGCAGCATAGGAGTCTGATCTTCGTATTCGATACATAGTACCTGTCATACAAGGAATAATATAAAAGAAGGTCAGTGCTTTATCCTATTTAATTATATCTATGAAAAAGGTTCAAGGGAATATATAGTTTGTTATTGCTAGATAGATTAATTATTTCTGTCACTCAATCCAATACAAGCCTTCTAATCAGTGACATTTGACACAGATGTACGCAAATCTATTGCATGGCTGGATTGCCAAAATCAAGATTTTAATTGTAATGAACTCCTCATTTCATGTCAAGCCTGAACCACATTTATTTTAAAGAAAAACTATGTACAAACCCGTACTGCAAGTAGTTATATTTATTTTGAGAAACCCTGAAACTGTGACATTTCTTGACGGATTCTGCCTGTACCAGCATTTCCGATTTGAATTATTAAATAGCTGATCCGTGGTACGTTTGCTATGTCAAAATGTTAAAATTTGTAGCATTTGGATTTGCATGAGGAGCGGTATCTATATGCTATAGGAAACTAGTTTATTATTTCCTTTTAATTCAACTTCCAGAGCTACTTAAGTGAATTATCTTTTCTCTAACTATCAGAACATGCATCATGGCTGGATTTGCTAACGGAAATTTATAGATTGAAGGCAAAATATATAATTTGGAATTTTTGTTCAATTTTTCATTAGCACTTACTTTTGTACTCGTGTGTTATTGGAATTTTATAAACAGAAGTCATAGTAATATGGACAATTCAGCGTAACTAAATTTTGTGGCCAGTAAAAAAATTAAATAATTTTGTAGACTCTACGTCTTAAGACACGTTGGGTCTAGAATACTTTAATAAAGACACTGAGTAAAAAATCTCATTCGAGAAGAATGTAGGAAAACAACAATAAATAATTTTACGCATAATCATTTTCTGTGGAAACCTAGTCCTCCTGATTTTAATTATGTGCCTTGCCTATCCATAAAAATAGGTGATAGCTAAAGTAGTGTGGGAGCTTCAAAATTGAAAATAAAAATGCATCTTTTAAATTTGTAAAATATATTGACTATGCCTTGTAAATTGGCAACTATCAAAATTTTTTCAATGCGAATTATATAAAGCAGTCAGCGAATTCATTGAGTGATTGTTATTTGCACATTTCCTTCTTTTCTTGCTTTGCCCAAGTAGAGCGAGTGGTAAACAAAGTAACTCTTTGAGTAATCGAATTCAAGAAGCTATTGTCACCCCACACAATTGCTTTGTCGTGCTTGCCTTTCCCAAAAGATCGAATCTAATTATTTTAGTTTTTTTTGGTTGTATACCATAATTTAGCGGAAGGTAATAGTGAAGCTGCACAAGCAGACTATACATAGTCATCTTTTTTACAATCGCCAACGCTTTTCAATGAGCATTTCATGGTTCAACAAGAAGGCTTGATTGTAATAAATGCCTTAGCTTCTGAGATGTGTGAAGACAGAAAACTGTACTTTTTCCTTAACTGGTGCTTGCGCGTATAAGGGAAGTCTTCTGGCCGTTCCTAGGACTTGCAAAATTTTTATATCATAACTGCAGTGAATTTTTTAAGAACTGACCAAGCCCCAGTTGATTGTGAATAAAGCATATCAAATTTTATTAAAGGTACTGCAAACTTACCTTAGTAAAAGTGTTTTTCATTATGATTTGAAAGGTATGTGCTTTATTCTTGAGAACAAACTTCAATCCAGTATATCGATTATCTGGAGCAACTGAATCATCTACTGATTACCTGAGAGATTTTTAAAGTCTGTTACTCGAGGGCTAACAAGATCGAATAAGCTACTAAGAAACATTTTGCTCAACTTGACAATTCAGCTTCAGCTGCATTAAATTTGATATCCTAGCCTACTACGCTAGATTTTTCAAGTAGGTTAAATTGGTGTAGATAAGTTTTTTTTCAGTTAGATAAATTCTGTAGTATTTGTATATGGTGCAAAATTCTTATTTTAGTTTAAATATCTGGCTCTGAACGACCCTTTTTAAATGGCTCATGATCTCAAAATCTTTGGCAGGTGAACTTCCCGGCAAAGTCAGTAAAATTTTACACCATAACCAGCTGCTTTTAAATACAATAGCTCTTTCTTAATTTGCCAAACTTCACAGGCCAAGAGTAAATTGGTGGATTGAAATCCCAAGTTTTACTTTGCAAATACTTGATATTAATTGGTAAGGCCATTTTATTGTAACAACTCTGTCAGGTGATTCTAGAATTGGGAAAAAGAATATGGGATGCCAATATTCCATTTGGACTGTTATTAATCACTAATAGAGTTATCTTGTTTTATTCTGTGAACTGTATTCACCAAAATCCATAACTTGCAGAACTGGCTTTGATGGCACTCATAGTGCATTTCAGTCCATTATAGAGCTTTCTCTTCATGCACTGCCTGTAATTACACCCTAGAAATTAAATAGTCTCTTGCATCCGGTTAGCTCTCTTTAAAGTTAAGGAATTTAAGCACTACAATATTCTGTCAGAAGACACAATGTGAATATAAATAGCTGAATTTATTTGTTTGAACTTCGAAAGTTTTACTTGGGAAATCTATTTGGAGGCATGTAATTGCTATTTTAAGAAATCACTGTAGACAAAAATGCTTTTTTCCGTTCTAACCTCATGAGTGTTTAGAGTAGACTTTTAATTGAGATGAAAAAAATTATTGCAATCGTAAAACAATTTAGCTATACAGTGGACTAAGAAGTTCTACTATCAATAAATTGATACGTGAGATGCAACCTACTTAATCTGAATACCGCTAGACAAAAGACTCTTTAGGTAGCAAAAAAGTAGGATTATGCCTATTTGCAATTCTTACACATACAATTTTCATGCCAGCTTGATATGATAGTAGTCAAATTCCTCGAAGAAAAGAGACACCATAGGTGCTGTTGAAGATAGTCGTGCACTAGATACCAGAAATCTTATCAGTCTGCAGTGTGTATGTATATGCATGATGACGCACGCGGCATTGTGAGTAAAAGCCATGCATCAGATGAGTTTGAGTAATGTTTTAAGATGTTATATATAAGAAGACAGTCTTGTCCCATTGAAAGGTGGACAATCTATAGGTTCGGGGGAGAGGACCTGATCTAAGTGCTAACTAAGATATATTGACTATCTATTGAAACTCAAGGATAAAAGTAAAAGACTTCACTATTACTATGGATCATACAGACTTGTATGAATTTTATATGAACCAATTGCAACAGGTGCAATGTTGTCACCCAAGTAAAATTTGTAAGAAGATGATTATTTTGTATAATAGATCTGGGTCTTTTAATTGACATTCCATTTGATAGCACAGGCAACTAAGAATTTGAATCCACATCATTCACAAAAAAATAGTATACTCTATATCGATGATCCCATCAACATATGAACTGCCGAGGCACTTCGTTTCATTCCACATCTGCCTCACCTGCATGCTGATTAAAAATAAAGCAGCACAACAGATTAATTTTCTTGTAAAAATGCTTTTTGCAACTGCTAGAAACTCGTGTCACAATTGAACGCTCTTCTGATAAATCGGAAGTTTTATCGGTGAGGTTTTACTCTAGTGGTCTAAACTCTAGAGTTTCTCTCCTTAGCTCAGTTGGAAGAGCATGAGACTGTAATTGAAAATAGAAATCTCAGGGTCCCTGGTTCGATCCCGGGAGGGGAGACTTTTTTTTGTTGCAGCGCTAAAATGAAGTTGAGATAATCGCTTGGTGGTGCAAAGGTATTCTGCCAAAACAAAATCGTATCTGATGTTGTTTTGATTTGGTTTCGACTATTAAGTAATTACAGACCAGATTGACTTTCTTGGAAGTATTTGAATCCTTCTACTTACCCAATTTTTTCTCAACTGACTGGCAACGACAAATCTATATTGATTCACATTGTTTGGCTATCTAATATTGCTTATAGGCCAAAGCATATCCTACGATATAAGACGAGAAAATTTTTGCCTTCTTGTTTATTATCTGGTACAATTGAAGAAGAGGGTATAGGAATCCGATTGAGTTACCTGGAGGTTGATCCAATAACAGGTAGCAAATACACAGAGACAGTGTTGGGCTTTGTAAGACTGATAAGTGATTAGATTAGGATAAGCTCGGAATTTGAATATGGCGTTCTTGTTTAAAAGGAATCCAAAAACTCCCGCTGAACTGGTGAGGGTGATGAATGAGCAAGTTTCCAAACTAGATTCCAGCAGTGATAATAAAAAAGTTCAAGATGAGGTCACACGGTATCTTCTAAGCATCAAGAGTATTTTAAGTGGTGTTGACGATGACGAATCTAACATGGGTCTGAGTGAATCCCAACCAGACCAAATTGCCCAACTCGCACATGAAGTGTATGCGACAGACTGTCTCTACCTCCTAGTTCAAAACCTTCCATTCATAGAGTTTGATACGCGCAAAATAGTGGGACTGCTCTTCAGCTTACTATTAAAAAGAAAAATAGTTAACAGATCACCGACTGTTGATCATTTGTTGCAGAAGCCTAAAGTACTTCTGTTGCTCATGAAGGGTCCAGAAAATCCAGAAATCTCCATAAATGCGGGATCCATGTTACGAGAGGCGATTAAATATGAACAGATTACAAAGTTTTTGTTGTCAGAGCCAATAATTTGGAATTGTTTTGACTATTGCGAGTATGGCTCGTTCGAAACTTCAACAGAAGCTTTTATGACTTTGAATGATATCCTGACAACTCATAAGCTTGTTGTAAGTGACTTTTTCAATTCAAATCTGGAGCGTTTCATTGATCGCATAAACCGTCTGATTACGTCTGCAAATTATGTGACCAAACGACAATCAATCAAACTTCTATCCCAGCTGATTCTTGATAAACCGAACTACAATTTGATGACCACTTACGTGAACTCTCCCCACAACTTGAAACTGATAATGATATTGCTGGGTGACAAATCTAAAAATATTCAGCTTGAGTCATTTAACGTCTTCAAAATTTTTATAGCAAATCCTAGGAAAACAAAGGCAATTACCGACATCCTTGTGAAGAATAGGGAAAAATTGTTGATGTTCCTGAAAGATTTCAATGCGGATAGAAAAGATGATGATTTGTTCACGGTTGAAAAAAACTTTGTGATTGAACAGATTGAAAATTTGCCAAAAATTCATTTAAACACGGGTACAAATGAAAATGAACAGGCTTATACTGATCCAAATCTTTCGGCTCAAAATGTTTATTCTCAAACCAGAAAGGCGTTGACATCTTCGACGTCGTCAACGACTGTTCCTCAAACGACTCACGGACAGTAACCTGATTTCTCTGTCTGGACATAATGATTAAAAGAGTCAATTTGAAACTTTGATAGCTCGGCCAATTAAGTCAAGGTAGAATTCTGACTGAATTTTATGAAACTGCACTATATAAGACCACATCATGATTAACGCTGTTACGTATGAAAATATGACGAACCTCAAAATCTTTTGATCCCATTTGTTTACGAAGAGATTGCAGCCTTCAAGTGTCGAGCTGAAAGTCCAATGAAATGGGGTCCCGTTTCTCGTTTAATCCTAAAATATCATACATAGCATGCATTAAAGCGATATATCATTATAGAAGTATCCTTGGTTAGTGCTGTATCGTTATCCTACTTTTACCTCGTGAGATCAACTGGGGCCCCCGAAGCTCCAAGTGAAGCTTGATATTGCATTCACGTAGTAAAACTCTCCTTGTAGTCTCTGATCAACACAAATTAATCCAGTATTCAGTAGATTGTTCAAAAGCGATTGTATTATGAGATAGTTCATCTTAAACTCGTTGAAAGATTGAATTTTCACAATTGACAAACCATCCTCTTGATGGACCTTCAAAAGACTCAATAGCTTATTAGAAATTGAGGTGGAGCTTATCATCGGTTTAGAGACGATATAGATCCTGAATCTCTCATTGGTCATTTTAGAATGGTCCGCTAAGCTTTTAGGGAGTGTTAAAGGAATTTTCAAAAGCTTCAGATTTAGATTCAATTTTTCAAATCTTTCGACTGCATCGAATAATTCAAAAGGGGAAATCAAATGAAATCCTCTAGCTTTATTGAACAAAATGTAAAGTTCGCATAAGGTGATGAGCCCATTCCTGGAGTCAAGAATATCATTTTGTATTAAAAATTCATGAATTTGCCGACACAATTCATCGATGTACAAAACAGGCTGCTTGCTTCCTAATTGTAAATTGGGGTCTGCTCTTTTTTTCAAACTCAGCAGATCGGTCAACCTTGAGGAATTAGAATGCTGATTCGAAAACTCATTTCTAGTGAGAATGTTATCTAGAATTTTCATACTATTTTTGGAATTGTGAAGCAGCTGAGCTGTTTTGTCTATCTTTTCTGTTGAATGGTCCGATATCATTAGGACTCGCTGGTAGAACTGGCTCAATCTAATCAACTCCTTGCCTTTGGACATTAAGTTCTCCAAATCCGACAATGAATTGTTTAAAAGAAGGGAAGCTTCATGGTTTCTCATTGTATTATATGCTTGCAAGCCATGTATGCCAGTGCTGGGAAAGGCCGAACTAGCAATTGCTTCCATTGTATCGCTTAATTCTCTCTCTGAAGGAAAGAAATTGTCTCCTCCCTCTTGGTCATTCAACCGTGTTGCACCGCTGTTTACCTTGTTGTTGGCTTTAGCACTATCCCATTTAGCCTGCTCCACAGCTTCAGTCATTTTATCAAAAAAAGCTCGCGACCCGCCTGTTCTGAAACTGATTTTAACTATAGATTCGGTCAACTGATCGCTGGTGTCAAACGGCTCAACTGCTAATTCAAGCTTGGTTTCCTGACAAAATTGAGACTCACTAACATTATTTGGAAGCATTGAAGGAGCTTTCAGAGTAGCAAGTTTCACTCCACACATCTCACAGTACTCCATAGCGGGATGGTTAATGAAAGTGCATCTAGGGCACTGAGAACCATCTCGTTCAGAGGGACCATTTTCCTGCAAAATATTGCTAGTTTCAAAATTCGAGATTTTGGTGCATTGCTCCTCAATAATGTTTTTGCTTACCTCCACTCCACAAGTCTGACACTTAGGAAGTTTCCTTAAAATAGCGGGTAAGCTCTCATTGGTTGGGATTGATAGCTGGTTGGAGTAATAGCAAATAGGACATACCCAGCTGAGATTCCGAGTCGTCGCTTTAGTATCTGAGGAGCACTCAGCCTCATTCTCCAGATCAGTGACCTCTTTGAGGTACAAAATAATCTTCGGACTAGACTTTAGGAATCCCGTATAATATTCCAGTTTGTTGATATAACCCAATTTCAAGAATATACATTTCTTTTTGCTTTCAGTCTCTGTGAGCCCCGGGAGACCCTCCTGAACGTAAATAATTCTTTTATTCGTTAAATAGATACGGCCACTTTGGTAGTCCACAAGCTTCATCTCACCTTGGTATATGCCAATTCCACTTTGAATGATTATGTCTTTCTCGGCTGGTAAGGAGACAGGCCGACCACTAGAAGATAATTCTTCCGTTCTCCAAAATCTGGATTGGAACGCTGAAGGCATTAGATATATACAAATGCAGATCTCATCAAGGACGGTGTATGTTATTGCAAACTGAATTGTGGTGCTCCTTCCGTCAAATTTATTCGCTAGTTGGTTGGTTTGTCCGCAATATATTCTTCTGCTCGATCAAGAATAATCAAAATCGTCCTTATCAATTTTGCTATGGTCTATAGTCGCGTCGCTTAAGAAATTTTATTATGACGAAAGGGGATAAAGGTAAACACAAAACAGAAATAAACCAGCCATTTGCTTTAGGTACTTAACTGAGCATATAGGATATTCTCCTCGCTCATGGTCAATCTGACAAAGGAATTGAAAGCTCAATCTAAACCCAGGCATACACTTTACACTTGCAGCAGTGAGACTGATCCAAATCTAAAGATGAACATTTTTTCGTCCAGTGTTGGAAATAGTTCTTCCAAAATTTACCAACCTAGTAATCAGCTTGTTGTCGTTGTTTCAAAAGCCCAAGATCTGCCTAATAAAAAAAAACTTGACAAGCAGTCACCATATTGCGTTGCTAGGATACAAGATCAAGTTCAGCGGACCAAAATTATTCCCAGAGGTGGCCAGAATCCACACTTTGACGAAGAGCTTTGGTTTTCCTTGGATAGTGTCGAAGACATGACGATTATGCTTTGCGTGTACCATCAATTGAAGAAAGATTCTGAATTAGTTTGCAAAACGGAAATTGATTTCACGCCAGCCTTAAGAAGGTCAATAAGAGAAGGATATGACGGATGGTTTCCTCTTGAATATAACGGAAAACCTGCGGGGAAGATATTTCTTGAGATGACATACTATTCATCAACCACTTCTGTACCACAACGGGTTGATAATATCCTGCGATCTAGTATAATGGATAGTGAAAGCTTACAAAATCAATACTCTGCGAAAAAGCAAAAAGATACGCTATTCAAACCTCACATGTCTCTAATATCGTCAATGGACCAAAATCTCCCGCAACTTCCTGATCTAAATAATATGGAAGATGAAACGCACGGACAGACAAGCAATGATCACAATATAACACACAAAAACTCAAAATTCATGCATGAGTCCGACAAAGGTTGGATGTCAAAATTCATGGACACGGCTTGGAACATCTCAGCCATATTCAACAAACCTGCCGTTGCAAATGGTAAGCAGTGTGACCCATTCGAAACTATGAACTTTGAGGAACACAATAGTAAATTGCGTCACAGGCTATTTGCAGACTCGAGTGATGAAGAAGACCAATCTGATCACGAATCTGAAGCACCGACAATTCAAACTACAAACTATCCTCTACGCGCAGACCAGCAAAGACATGAAGAGAACTTTAAGATCGGCCAAAGAGTTGCTTTTAGAACATCTGTGAATTCAAAGCAATACTTGCCTAAACCAGAAGCTTATGAAGACGACGAAGAAGATGCGGACTCGGAGCTTCAATCAATGAGAGAAAGTTTTCTGAGTAAGCCTCTTCCAAAGTTAGAAGGAGTTAGCAACATTCACAGTAATGACCATGAAGATCCACCGGCTCCTCCACTACACCGTATCCCACTGGCTCCAATTGATGACTTTTTGGTTCAGCGATCGACCCTGGGCACAGAAAAAAATACGTTTCACAATTTCATAACAAATCCTAGCAATTGTAAGGCTAAAAAGAGAAACGGATTATCATACTCGCAAATTAGAAAGCAAAATTGTGGAAAATGAAGTCTGCGGTTTGAATTTTCAGCCCATTTATGTTTTATTTTCTCGCTTAACGTGAAGACCCGTTCGCTCTATAGTGTACTATAGAATAAGTAAATACAAATACCGTGCATATTTATACGGGAAGCTAAAAGCTAATTTCCCAGAATAACGCTAAAATGCAGCTTCGTCGTCACCATCTTCTTCATCACCATAATCATCACCATCATCGAAATACTTCTCGGCGTTGTAATCATCATCGTCTTCTTCTTCGAACTCGTCATCTTCTTCTTCTTCCTCTTCATCCCCTTCAGCAACTTCGTCATCATTTTCATCCACTGTGTTGAGTCTTTCTAACATATGCTTCTGTTTGTCCTCTTCACTCATTTTGATTAGTTTTGGTATGTTGGACTTCATAACTTTCGAATAGTTGGAAAGAGCCAAAGACTTCTTTTTCCTGTTCTTTCCTCGTTGGGAAACATGAAATTGAAGCTCCTCTGGAAAGAATTTTGTGACAAAAGGGTGGTCATTTATAGATCTCCCTATTTTGGTTTTCTTGCGGTAACGGTCTGAATATCTTTTAATACCGTCATTGACACCACCCTCGAGGTATATCTTCTTTGCAGTCTCAGAATTTAAACTTCCTAATGTGCCAGTATAAAACGAACTTCCCTTCATAATGTCCACAAAATTCATAAACTGCCTAGCTGTCTTTTCTTCCAAATTTGTTATGCCCCCAGAAATTGGAAGAGGGCATTGCAAATTATCTCTAGAGCTTGACTGTGCAATATCTGCAAAATCCAATCCAAAAGGCAAATTCACCCTCTTTGTCCTCTCTTTAAATGACATTTATGTGATCTAGTGTATGAACATCTGCTATTTCGAACGGAGATTTAGGTCATCACTGAAACTTTATTTGATTGTGGACTTTTTAACTCAATTTTTTTTGTCTCGCATAATTGAGCCAGTTGATCCTCACAGTGAAATGTACGGGTGTATTTACTTTTTTAGCTCACCAAAGAGGTACAATGGATGCCGAGTTTTGTTTTGCTTTTCTCTCTGGAAACTTAGTACCTACTGTATGTTTAAAATGTACTTGTTATTCTGCAGTGTATTCCCTGTGTTTGAAATGTATACAGTCTTCCAATTTCTGGAAAGGTATAAAAATATGAATCATATTTGGAAGTTCTATAAGATGAAGGTTTTTGGTCACCGAGCACAAAGGTCCGATTTTGTAAATTTGTCCATACCTTACTCACTTTAAAAGATTCTTTGACTATCAAATGGGGATTGTTTCCTTTTCTTCATGTTTCAGTGGGCATGAGATACTTGAGTCAAGGCTTGGATTCAAAAGCCATGAGCATAAAGCATACCTTTTTCATAGAGAATCTTATGTACAAGTCTTGATCAGAAAGCGATAGAGCCAATAATCTGTGAAGTGTGTATTGCAGCTAATCTTGCAAAAATTCATTGATATCGTCATCACTGTCATATCCATCAGTCTTCTGTGCACGCAAAGCAGTCTGTTCAATTTGCTCCTCAAAAAGCTTCTGCTGGTGCTTGACTTTCCTTCTTGTGCTCTTTCCCCATCCCCATCTTCCCTCGCTTGCTTCAACCCCAGTAAGTGTTTCGACCTCATCTTCTGGTCTTTCAATCAGCTTGCTGGCCTTTGCTCGATTGTCTGCTTCAAGCTTTTTCTTCAAGTCTCGGCTCTTCATGAACTCCATGGCTCTTTGTCTCAAAAAAATATACCCACCCACGATCATTACCAAGCGAAGACATTTGTACACATCGAAGTCTTCCGCAAGGTTTTCATAAATTTTCGTCAAATTGAGCATTTCCACGCCAGTCAAGATGTCAAGTATTGATGGTCGTTCTTTATACTCGGACGAACTTGTTCTTCATTCTTGACTAAATTAAATTTTGGCTTTTTTCTTGCGACAAAGATTTCGGACTTCAAAACATCCTTACACATCCTATTACCACTGGATGGGTGTCATAGATTTTTCCGAGGTTCAGTAAGTACGAATGCTGAAATACTGAGTATTCGCACGCCGATAGAAGTGTGGATGATCCTGAGTGCAGCCATCTAAGAGCCTAAATGCTGATTGGAGCAATTATTTCATAGCACACTTTTATCATAAGTTACTTCACTCATACGATTTTTTTTTAAAGTCTTTTTTTTAACTTACAACCAACATTAACTAGTAAATCTCTACTTTAGACCAGAAACTTTACCGCTACTGTATACCAGCATAAACCCATACTTTAACTCACTGATCGACCAGTTAGTATAAAAGTGTCACAGCTCATCTTCCGAGTGAATTTTGTCATATTCCATGGCGTCTGCAAATTCCCCGGTTTCCACAGCCATTGGCTTCACAAACGAGCCATAATTAGGGAGACAGG
>JAJMLE010000020.1:0-21466 GCA_030564055.1 Ogataea mattraensis | reverse complement strand
ACAAACCCGCTCATTTTTCTGTTTTAAACATATACCCTTCTGATTTTCTTACTCTATCGGTTGCGGCCATATCTAGCAGAAAGCACCGTTTCCCGTCCGATCAACTGTAGTTAAGCTGCTAAGAGCCTGACCGAGTAGTGTAGTGGGAGACCATACGCGAAACTCAGGTGCTGCAATCTCTTTTTTTTTTGAAAAAAAAAATAAATCAAGTGGAAGCAAGTCTTTCTCACCTTTCACTTCCGCAAGAAATTAAAAAATAAATGCATAAAGCAGGGTTCGAACCTGCGTCCCCTCACGGAGAATAGAACTTGAGTCTACCGCCTTGGACCACTCGGCCATTTATGCTTCTGTGAATTCTTATTGCCCTGCTGCAAAGTAGTAGGACGATTAATAATTAATGGATATGTCAACAGATGAAATCTGCCAGTTGATTTCGCTTTGGAAGTTCACCTAATGAATGGTTACATTTCTGTACTATCAAAATAATTATTGTTTTCATTTACTAGCTGGCACAAGATCGATTGATGAAGACAAACTATGACAGACGAAAACTCAAAAATTTTAAAGTATTGGTTTAAGAAAACAGCAAAGGCAGTGATCGACTTATCTAAACGGCTTCTAACGTACAAGCCATGTAAAACAATTAGAGAATGAGCTTTATTATTATTAAGTTTTCTGGTGATGTGCAGCAGGACTCGTAGTATATTCCACTCTACCAACGTCGTGAAGTTGATGTGGCTTGTTATCTCAAAAATAACCGAGATCGCTATTCTTCATATGACGGTTGAAGCTGTACGCTCATACAATATTTTCTACTAGATTTTTAAATTAAAACCAACAAATACTGAATTGAAAGAGCCAAATTTTTGTTATTGCCAGAGCCTTTCAGTATTTAATTGTATAGAGAGAACAGCTACAGAAGCTGGACCCAATGCTAGAAAACTAGTTGAAACAGTGTGAAGAACCAACCTTCTAAGCTTTTGAGAAAAAAAAAGTAAGAACAAGGTCAACAATCAACATCAACTCATTGGTTGGATGTTGTGGGTAGAGACATAGAGGATATACTCAAGTTCACTAAGCAATTCTGATGCTGGGAATAAAATTCCAAAACTTTTAAAGTGGTCGGACAAAATGAGACAGTGTTAGGAAATCTGGAGATGGCTGGTCTAGTGAAGAGAATAGTAGTCAAGGTCGCTAGGAGCCAAATGGGGACTATGTACTTTGAAAAAAATCAATTGTCTCGGAGCATCCAAAAGTTGAATCTTATTTCAAACAATATTATGAATAACGCCGCTCAGTTATGTATGAACTGGATACGGACAGTTTGCTATTGGATTTCCAGGGGCGGCCAATGCCATCTTTTTTATATGGCCATACCATGTTTTGCCCGGGCTTAGGATTCATTAGCTCCTAATTGCCCTCAAAGTAAAACTAATATAAACATATATTCTACTTTTGCTAATTGGAAACCAGTTGACAAACAATCCAGTATTTCAATATAATCAAAATAGTAAAACAATTAAGTTGTAAATTAAATATGGCTTCAGATAGGCTAACATTATGTAGCAGTGAAGGATACTCTTGATGTACACTAAAAACAATTACTTCGAAGCATTTTCAATTATAAGATGGAATAGTCGCAGATGGCGGTGGGCGTAATAAAATGGATGAAGTCATTTGCATGCTCTTTCACAAAATAGGAAGCTTAGAAATCTTGAAATCTCCTTTAACCATCCTCAGAAAGCTTATTAGCAAAAGCAATGCAGGACATTAAATAACAATCTTTTGTAGACAAAGTTTTGGACTTGAACGCAACAAAAAAATTAAAGCCAAATTCATTTTAAAAGTCTAGCTTGTGTTGTATGATTTACTAATAAAAATGAAACCTATCCTTGAAAGTCTTACTAATTTAGATTATTGCTAAATTATGCGAGATTGAAATTCCAGACACGAACCTTTTAAATTTTCAACTTCAAGCTGGCACACCATATAGAAAGATAGCAATGAAGGTTCAAGAATTTCTATGCTCCGGAATACCTACTTCAATTTAATTCTAATTTCTGATTGCTATCAGCATTACTAATTTTCAGGTGTTTTCCGTCTACAGTAGTAAACTTTATTTGAGTTATATTATCCCTCCATAGCTTTAACTAAAATGTTGAAATAAGTTTCCAAGGACGGCCAACGTAAATTTTTAGTATGAAAAGGTTATTTCCGTTACGTCTTGCTGTCTTATTATGGGTGAATTCTTTATAATCACAGTTCTTCAGGACACTCATAATGATTTTGCTACTCTGAGTATTTTAAGTGAATCTGGTAAATTAAAAGCCCCCCACACAGATATTTTCACCGCAGTCAAGGTTTCATGTTCATATATACTTGCAGGTTTTAGAACGTGGGGCAACTTACTTCCATCTCCAGAATTGATCAAAACTTAATTGCTTAAAGCATTCTATTCTGAAGCTGTCATCCAACCAAGGAGGGTGGGATTGAATGAAATTTATTCGAAGCATCCGAGTAAGCTTTAGAAAATTCAGCAAGGCAGCAATGGACAAGCTGAACCCTCAGGAACAAGGGAGAGACAAATACGGCATAGCCATATAGACATTTTAAAGTCTGTTGTATTTAAGACAATTTTGGGTGATAAAAGGGCATAAGATACTGACTGATGGCAAGTGATATAGTCAAGCATACTAACGTAGAATTTTTTGTTTTGGCGTAAATTCTCGAGTTTGCTTGAACATTTTCTAAGCTGTGGCTCATAAATAAATTAATCATGCTGTATGACAATTTGTACGCTTTGGTTCTTTAGTCCCCAACCTATTAAATCATGGTTCACTTGTCTAAGGAATTTATGCAAAAAGAACCAAAATAAATTTTTGATTGCAGTATAGCCTCTACTTTCAAAAAATTCCTTCAAAGTAACGGAGTCTAGGTAGCTAAAGATGAAGTTATGGAACTGTAAATTTTAGAGATGGTAGGTGTTTGTGATAAATTAGTCTACATAAGTCACGTAATCTCATACATATGCATTAGTCTGTTACATTGTTGTAACATGCAACATAAGAGTCTGATCTTAGTACAAGATACATGATACCTGTCACAGAAGGAGTACTATAAAGGAGATGTTAATATTTTATCTTATTGAAGCATAGTCTATGAATATGTTTGAGAGAATAGGTCATTTTGATAGCTGGTTTAATGGTGTCTGTTACTCCATCCGATATAACCCTTCTAATCAATAAACTCCAACAGTAGGAGGTTTTTCGTTTTACAGAACAGAATGCTTTGCTGAGCATCCATTACCAAAAGCAGTTTCATAATAGGGTTGTAATCATTTATAAAAATTTTGCTTCACTATAAGACGCAAAATCACAGAAGAAGATCTTGATGCGTTCAAAAAAGTAAGGAAATTGTCCGTCAAACAATTTCAATACAAACGACTAGTTAAGAGATTTCTAAACAAAAATTTTAGCTCCCACGGGCTTTAGAATTGCTGATAGTAAGGCTGACTGCATATTCAATTTTGATAACGATACCAAATGATTTTTTCTACCCTATTTTACAAGATCCAACAAAACAAATGTGGGCAGTCAACGATCAACTGAGTAAAAAATAAAAATATCCATCCAAAATACCAGGCCACTCCTATAATTCTTTTTAAAAAAGAACTTAAATTACATTTCCTTCTGCAGTGGTACAATTAATATTTGACTCAAAGATCCCTATAACACATTTTCAGCGCCTCTTACTTCCGAAATTCAGATTTTAATACAACTTTAATTTATTAGCTTGTCTCCTGCCTGATCTGCAACCAATGTCTTTTGTTTGTTTCCTTAAAAGAAATATCATGTGGAATAAAAAAACTTTCCACAGACAATTTATTTCAACCAATCTACAATACCTGAGCATTTGGCTTTTTAAGCCTAATCAAACTAAAAGAATTTATGTTGCCTTTTCGAAGCTGCACTGTAAAAGTCGAATATTAGTAGTGTCTTTAGCTACAGCAATGCATATCGATTTTGAGGATATGCCTGAACTTGGTAGAAAATAATCTCTGGACTCTAGTACTATGAACTTTTGAGTCCAACATTGATAAATTTTTGGTTGATAAGAAACAAATTGACTTTGTAGGGCTTAGTATCATTTTAAGCGCCAAAATAAACCTCTTTTAATTTTGTTTGTGGCCCTCTCTTAAAAGACTACAATTTTGAGTAAGGCTTTCACCTTTTGGCTTGGATTTGGATTACAGAGATACTTAATAAAATTGTGGTTTCATCTTCTATGAACCTGGGAAATATTGATCCGTCAAAAAGCATAATAAGCTTACAATGGAAATAAATGCCGCCAAAACAATTATTTCCGCAATTCACTTCAAGCAAACCCAAGCAGTTGATTACAATTGAGGATAATAGTTTTCATGCCTATGCTGAATTTATAGTTTTTTACTATATCTGATGGTTATTCAAAAGTGACAAGCATGTTAGTCTCAGGCACTACGATACGGATCACAGCTTGAAACCGACAAACCAAGTAAAACATTAGAGAAAATAAAGCCTCAAATCATAAAAATGAACCCACAGATTAGCTGATTTGTCAAATCGCAAAACTTCAAGAGCTTGCATCCTCTGTTGCCTGCTCCTCCAAGCTTCAAGTTAAATTTCAAACAATTGGTAATACCAAGGTCCATATATTTGAATACCAGTAAAAATATCCTGGTTGTGCAAGTCAAATGGTAGGTATATTAAATAAAAGGGATAGAGAATAGTGCAATTATGTAAATTAAAAGCGGTTATCATTTTCTTGTACCCCTCGAGGTGAACAGAATGTGTATTCAAAATCGCTTTACAATAGATGTATGACATGGTCAAAATATCACCTCTCTAAGCCTATATATCAGCTGATGACCAAAAATGCTCAATAGAACACGTCTAACATAAATTTCGGAAAAGAGGGCGCTCGTATTGACAATATGGAACACTAAGATTAAAGCTTCGAGTCAAAGGAGAAAAATTATAATGAAGAATTAACTGAAAGGAGAAGCTCATAATTCAGCAAATTAGAGTTGTAACATCTATTTAAGTAGCAAGAAACTCAGTAAAGCTTACACTAAAACTGGAAAGCCAGTAAATATAAGTCTCCAGCAAGCATTTCATAAGCCAGTTTGCAAAATAAAAAAACCCCATTTATAGGTGTGCAAGCACTTAGATTTAAAATTTAAATTTTATCACCAATTCTTTGAATTGGTTTCCCTTGCAAGTTTACAAAGCCTATAGCTAACAACTAAGTTTAATTACAGTTCCAACTATATTCACAGCTTCTATGTTTGAGATTGTTATTTAGTAGTATTTTGAAAGATTGCGAAGTCTAATTTTTTTTCTATTAAGCAATGAAATGCAATTGAATACATACAGATCATTTAAATATGCCAGCACGGGCTGCAAGTACTATATATTTTTTTCCTTGCTGCGTTTGTGCTCTAATTTTTGTTCAAAAGGAGAAGAACTAAAAGATGGCTTTAAATACAAGCTCACAAACAGCTTGTTAATTTGCATCTTAGAGTTATAATTCATCAAAATTGGCTGTGAAATACTACATTATAAATTATTAACGTTTGTAATAGTCTAATCAAAAGCGAGAATTTTTGAATATAAGCTTATTTTTTAAAAGTATTGTTTACTGCTCTTTTCAACTTGCATTTGGGACATTTTCGTAATCTATGCTATTGCGCGACACAACTAAATCATGCAGAAAGACACCTTTATCGAGTTCGACAGCTATTTTACACTCTTGAAAAGAATTTCCGTTTCTTTCTTGCAAACATTATAAAATTAGGGAGTTTCTCAAAAACCTACTAATGTGTATTTGGAAGTAACTATTTATAAAAAAAATTGATTTGTGTTTACAATGCATTATCTCACCAAGCTTCCAAGCTACCTATTCCAAACCTCAAGGTTTAACTAATGTGATAGAACTCTTGAGTAAAGTTTTTTTGCTTACCAGAGATCTTTTTATTGGCATTACAATGTGCTGCGTCCTTCTTATTTTTTTTGCTGGTTTTCCATAAAACCTACCTGCTCGTATCAACTGTGGTTCTAACGCCACCGCTTACTACAGTTTATCAAATCCACCAAATTTTTGAGGTAGTACAGACCCTGGAAATTGTCTCTTGGATAGAAAGAGAGAGAGGGCACCTCGAAAGGATTGTTAATTTGCCCTGTTGTTCCTTTTCAGGGTGAGTAATATTTTCAGTTGTTGTTTCTAAGTAACAAACATCCTGCAATAATTTTCTATAAATTAATTGTATTACGGTTTTGTATGACCACACTGATTTGCTGATTTGCTACTAAAATTCAAAGATACTTGTCTAGCCCAAGCATAGATCTGGGATACGCATTTTCATCATCATCAATGACATGTGTCATTTTTCATTTCAAGGATTTCACTTAGCAGATAGGTAGTACCTTGAGTTTAAGCTTAAGCTATTCAGTTCAAATACCTTTTTACAAGGAATTGACCAAAAAAATACTGACTCCTTGGTGTTTTAACTCCTGCTTCGTATGAGTAGTTCTATCTATCTTAAAAAAGTTTACCACATTATAACTTACCAGGGAGATGCAACTACAATGCTTACTTTGTGAGGATTTGATGCTGGAATACCAGGCAATACAAAAACAATCAAAAAAATATATGCTGTCTGGGCCAAAGCTATAGAATCAATTTTAAACTGTGAACTAGTTTCGTGTTGTCAACATATAGCTATCTACCTTAGATACCCTTCATGTTTGGTTACAGTTGCTTTGACTAAAAACAATATTCAGTTTTGCCAGCTACTCTTTTCAAGACGACGAATTGCAGCAAGAGACTAAATGAAAAGTAGTGAGTCTTAGAGTGATCGACACTAAGATATTTCTTTGTCGGCCACTGTACTTCAAAAAAAACTTTTCTTTTATACGGACTTTTTCCAATTCCGGCTCATAAATTAAGAACCTTTCGAAAAAGCGTTGTTAACATTATAAGAACCCAAGAATATCGAATCGTAGTTTTGACTTTTTTATAGTTTTTGGCCTTCAGAAGATAGCTGCTATACTCTTACGCTAAGGACAATCTGTAGTTTCTCTATCAAGCGACTTACTTGGCTGGACTTGAAAAAATGAGAGTAAATCATATTGAGTGACAATATTGTAAAGTAAGACAAGAAGTTGAAGGATAGAAAAGGCTTTGAGCTTGCTTTTATAGATGATTAGCCAAAAGGGAATTACTAATTTTTATTGAATTCCGCCAATGGGGGTTTTTTTATTTTTCAAGAATCTATAGTATGGCACCTTAAAATCTAGGCAAATAGGACACTAGTAAGCTAGCAAAAAGCTACCGTCCAGTCTACCATATGAGCACTATTAGTGCGACGACCACTAGAGATTACTCTTGCTTGAAAAAATATGTATGGATGTAGAGCTTTTCCATCATCTGCAATTTTCTGTGTTTTCAAAAGCTTTGAAATTCATCCAGGTGGAGGTCGGATCTTGTACTTTCTGTTTATAAAGGCAAAAGTTTCTTTTCAAGGAAACAATATTGATTAAACGTGACTTTCAACTAAATCTTGTTTTCATAGAGTGCGTTTAAGAAGGAAATTTAAAATGGCACCTCCCGTGTTGAAGCTCATTGATTAGAAGGCTTATATTAAATTGAGTAGCAGACATTATTAATCTACCTAGCTGGAAAAACCTATTCTCTTAAACGTATTCAATGACTATCTTTCAATAAAATAGGATATTAATCTCTCCTTTATAATATTCCTTGTATGACAGGTATCACGTATCTGATACTAAGATATAACTCTTCTGCTGCATAGTACAACAATGTAAAAGCCTAATGCATATGATTACGATCACGTAACTTGTGTACACTAACTTACAACATCCCGTTTCAAAAACTTAGCATTGAGATTTTAAAATGGCGGGTATTATCTGTCTGATAATAAATTGAAACAGATTTACTGTCTGTTGGAACATTGCAGCAAATTGTATTGTATTACTTCTTTGATATAGTTCATGTAGTCCCTATGTGAACTAATTTCTCACAACAAATATTCTTACTACTCTATCAAAACTTTGTAATACCGCGTCAGTAACCAGGTATGAAAAGTTTGATACCAAAAGTTGGAAGAGTCTTTGTTTGCACCATAGCATTTTGAGAGTTTGTTAAGTCACTTATCAGCCTCTAGCACAAGCCTTCCAATTATCTGTTCCAAAGTAAAACCAATTGTTAAAATACAAAATAAAAGGTCAATCTTTTACGCTTGAGGGATTTTTTATTATAATAAAATGAAAGGCTTCAGTTTATGGTTTACCCAAAAAAAACCATTCTCCGGCTACCATTTGCATCAATGGCAAAATCCGACACTTTAGTGGTCAGTATATTGAAAGCAGTAAAATTCAAAACTAGAAATCCAATTTATTAACAATTGTGTTGCAATTGGTTTACATAAAATTCATACAAGTCTGTATGATCCATAGTAATACTGAAGTCTTTTACTTTTATCCTTGAGTTTCAATAGATAGTCAATATATCTTAGTTAGCACTTAGATCAGGTCTCTCCACCAAACCTATAGATTGTCCACCTTTCAATGGGACAAGACTGCCTTCTTATATATGACATCTTGAAACATAACTCAAACTCATCTGATGCATGGCTTTTACTCACAATAAACTGCATGCGTCATCATGCATATACATGAACACACTGCAGACTGATAAGGTTTCTGGTAACTAGTGCACGACTATCTTCAACGAATTGCAATTTAGTTCTGAACTACCTATTGCTAGATTTTTTTTTTTCATACTCCAAGAGGACAACATATGAAGCCAGGGACTCTGTTGGAGTTCATTAATTTAAAGACTTATTTTGAATTGACAATAAGCAGTGAACTATCTTCTATCTTTTTAATAACGAAGATTCTAAGAAAATTTAGACATTGACTCTATTTTCTGTAGAGCTCCTGATAGCATTGTGATCTGTCCAGAGACTAGTATTGAATTCGTATTGCATGCCCCTTATTAATCTTTTTTAAGGGCTACCTGTGTGGTTCTCGTTCGAGGCCGGAACAATGACTATTTTATATCCACTTATGTTTTGTGTCCTATGTATATATAAGTATCCTCTCTATCGTGACTATTCAAATTATTGTGCCTAGAAAACTTCTATTTTTTTATTTTTTTTGGTTTGCAGGTACTGTATGCTGCTAAGACACAATAAATGGCCTGAATTTGACTGTTGATATGGATGGTAATTTTTTTAATTTTTTAAAATGAGTCAAAATAAAAGCTTGATCATTACTATTTTGGCTTTTCTTTCTGCAAACTCAAGCCAACGGTGAGAGACTTCCATTGAGTTAATCTTTTTCCAGATTTTCAAATTTAAACTTATAAGCGCACAGAGAAAGGTAGAGAGTGTTGTTTCTGACCCAAAGTTTAGCTATTATTATTAGTTACATTCATATGACAAAACAATAATTGGTTAACTCTACAAAATTTAACTAAGTATCTCTCCTTAGCTCAGTTGGAAGAGCATGAGACTGTAATTGCGCAAGAAATCTCAGGGTCCCTGGTTCGATCCCGGGAGGGGAGACTTTTTTTTTTTTCTTTCTGAGTGTTTTAAAGGATCAACTGTTTTTTAATATTTTGAAATTTTTTACTCTCAAGCTCTCTATTTCCTCTGCACGTAATTGTTTTACAATTGAGCTTGCACCAACTTTAACTGGTTCTGTTGTGTAATAAACATAGAGCAGCATGTCGGACTCTGACGATGATATGCCGTAAGTTTTCAATGTTTGACTATCTTTGAAACCCATACTAATAACTCTGTGATCAAGAACTCTTTCTCTTAACGCACTAGCTGCATTAGCCGAGTTCAAACAGGAGGAGAAGGAACGAAGTGCAAGATTTGCTGAACTTAGTAATCAGGCTGAAAATGATTATATGGAAAGGGCTAAAGTGACGATTGATGACTTTAAAGAAGATTGGCAATTATCCCAGTTCTGGTACAGTGACGAAACGGCCGACATATTAGCAAATGAGCTGCTAGATGGAGCAGATGAAGAAACAGTGATTTGTGTTGCTAGTGCTCCTTCCGTTTATGCTGCCATCAGAAAGCGTGACCCAGTTTCCCTCCCAACGAAACATATTTATCTTTTCGAGTATGACAGAAGGTTTGAATTATTGGCGGGGACCAGATTTGGTTTTTTCGATTACAATAATCCTCTGGAATTTCGAGATGATTTGAAGGGAGCTTGTCATAGAGTGCTTATTGATCCACCGTTTTTAGAGATGGACTGTCAAATGAAATCGTCCATGACAGCAAAAGCATTGCTTCATCCCGATAAGGAGCAAAAGACAGCCACAGGGGATTTGAGGTATAAATTAATCAGTTGTACGGGCGAAAGAATGGCCGATGTCGTCGAGAAGAACTATCCAGGTATAAGGATGACTACCTTTCACCCTGAACATAAGAACGGACTTAGTAATGAGTTCAGGTGTTACGCAACTTTCGAGGGGAAGTCTTGGAAGTTCAGCTAAGATGTAGGATAGATGTGAAAATGCCAATAGACTTTTCCTGTCTTTAATTTCCTGGTCCGCGTAAAGGTACTTACTTCCACATGGCACATAGTCGATTTTTGTTTACCTATTTTACATAATACACCAGCCGCATGGCTAGTGGCTAGGAATAATTTGCCACACCTAATTTTATAATGCATTGAAAAGGACCCATGTGATTTTTGATATGACACACTTGGCGTTTTACGGAAGGAGACCTTCGGCACAAATCCTTTACCCATAGACTTTGACATTTCCCTCGGAGCTGTTATATATATATGGCCTAGATTAGCATTCTACTCAGCTTCAAAAGTTTCACATTTCCAATGCATTTTGTGTTTTTAAGACACGGATCTCGGGTTGATAAAAAGGAAATCAGGAACTATGGAGTGCTGACACCCGAACTGCTAGATGATGATTCATCCCACTGGCTTGCTACTTTTGATCCACCTCTAGATGTTGAGAGGGCATCTGGTCAAATGGACAACGCCTTCAAGAAAATTTCGTCGCACATATCGTTCCCAACTACAAAGATAAACAAACCGAGATTCATTGTTCATTGTTCACCCTACAATCGATGCATTCAGACAGCTGAGCTCTTGACTCAACATCTTTTGCATTTGCTTTCAAGTCAGTTTCCAAATGGCAGAAACATGGAGCAATTAGTGAAATTGAGAATAGATCAGGGCCTTTCTGAATGGCTTAGTGAAAACTTCAATTTAAGTTATCTACCTCCAAATGATGGTGGATATTCAGTTATCAGCAACGTAAATACGTACTTGAACAAACCTTGGGAAGAAAGTGAGGCAAAACAGAAACTCAACGGAGACACAAGAAAGCTTCTTGCGGCTTTGAAAGATCCAAGTTGGATCTATACTAAACTTGGAAATTGTGGTGATTATGGGGAGTCTCCTGCGGAATTCAAGAAGAGATGCTTCGATTATCTGATTGCTCTTCTTCGCTATTATCACCAGAAGAATACAGTGGAAGATGATAAGGATACTGTGATTTTTATTGTCTCCCACGGTGCTGTGATATCGACCATAGTGCAATTACTTTTGAATCGACCAATCTTTAATGAGATCCCTTTATCTATGCCAATTTACCTCAAGCAGTCAGAGTCAAAAAGGTCGCTGTTCAGCTTCATGGATTACGATTTCAATTTGTCTTCAATTTTACCAATCTCTAATGACCATGAGCTATTCAGGCTTCTCAGAACCAACATAGATGTAAGTCTTTTGAATTATGACAATGTATTTAGTGAGTTTGAAAGCTCATATGGATCAAGCAATTGGAATTCGACGCCCAAAAGTCCTACAAAATTTGCAGGTAGGCGGAGGAGTAACACCGTGGACATAGCCAGCGAAGGCACTAAGTCTGGGCGTTCTCACGACACTCCGCTCCGGCAGACAAGGTCATCTAAGCAGCTACATCTGATGGACCAAGCGACAAACGAAGAAAAAGTTATTGACTTGGGCAAGCTAGAGAGCTATCTCTGTGGTTCGTCGGAGTCCGAAGATGACTCAATAAGTGAAATAGTGAGTCCCTCACCTTCGAGGGCTACAGAGTCAGCCGAAGGCTGCTATCAGGTGTTACTAGATCCCCAGGTAAGACGAGAAAGGTCAGAAGCCCTTGAGTTTTCAAAAAATGAATTGCCAAGAAGGCAAAAGATATCAAGACTATTATCAGATAAAAAGAATTCAATTTTGAATTGGATGAGCTTGGAAACTGACGAAAGGGAAAGTGACTACAGTTCCAATGACGAAATTCCCACGCTATCGTTCGGCCGCGAAAGAGAAGGTGAAAATTTAGCTAAAAAGGACAACCTCAATGAAGTTGCCGTTGGTTACAAAGAAGAAACATCGGGTGATTCAACAGTGCAAAAAATCCATTCGAAGACCAACCTGTTTGGAAATTTCAAGTCTAAATCAATAACCATGATATCATCGATGGCCAAAGGGGCAAAGCTATCTCAGATTCCCGGTAAAAACGAACATAGGAGATTTACACATGATGCTGATCCGATGTTCTCAGAGCCAAGGTCTTCTGAAGAGAGTAGCGAGCAATTTATGCCCCCATTTTTGATCAAAAACAACAAAAGGCGCAAATCAAGCCAAAATACTTTGTCCTCCTCAGCTGTGGAGGCTGATGACTACAAGCTAGATGATCCGAAAGTTCAGGTTTCCGAAAAATCGATTGACGTGTTGAAGAACATTTTATTCAGTCGCAGTGCCGGAAGCTTTCAAACCAGTGACGACGAGACCAGTTGGTTTGGCGGAAATTTGCAAGGACAGAAAGTTTGAACCCAACAACGCATTTATTTATTTATATACTCAAGGAACAAGAATCTATTTTTGAAATGCTCGACCAGCTGTTTAGTTCCTAATCTTCAAAAACCGCAGATACTATATTTGCTATACTTTTAGGTAAAACAATAAAAATCAGAATGAAAAGGATAGCGTGCAATATGCAATGGAAAATATCCAAACGATCACAAGGCAATGATTGATAGTGTTTATAGTTTTGTGAGCACCTGAAGTTGCTGATTGCTCGCCAATGCTTCCATGATACAAATTTTCATTCGTCATTTCGTCCTCAAGCCTCAAAATTTGCAGGCCTCCAAGCTCATCAACGAAGTTGAAAAGTAAAGACCTTTTCAAGCTTTTTCGGAAATTGTCACCTGAAGAATCCCACCAGAAGCCACCAGCAAGCTCTAGATCTTTCACATAACGTGCCTTTTGACGAGCCACCTCAGGTCCGTCATAAAATATGATACCAGATTCATCTTGGTTGTATGCATATGAAGACCCAACAGTTGAATTGTATACCTCAGTATAATCATGTGGAGGCAAAAAATGATAGTTAACTATGCACTGGTTCTCTTGCTGTTTGAGGTCATCTATGGAGGCACACTTATCAAAGGCCTGACCAGGACCATAGCAATTATAGCTTCGGCCATAGTTAGGCATACCTAGTAACAGCTGATTCGAGTCGATCATGCTTAACAAGTACCTAACAGAAGTGTCCACCGAGGGGCCATCTTGGTTGGATACAGGATATAAGTTGGAATGATAGCTGGCTGTATCAGACCAAGGACCCGTAATATCATATCCCATCAAGTTGAAGTATGTAACGTAGTTTTTCAAAGACTCAAAATCATAAAATTGAAGTGAAGATATATCCAACGGTACAGCCATTGTTAGGAGATAAGAATTGGAATCTAAGCCGTTTTTTTGTTCTAACAGTTTAAGCCTCTCCTTAAGATTCTTTATGAGGTCAACAACTTTTTCTGATGAATGTTTAGTTGGAAATTCCCAGTCGATATCCAGCCCATCAAAACCATATTCAACCATTGTGTTGATTAAATTAGTACAGAACCTTTCCAATCTTTTTTCTTCTTTAGTTATCTTTTCGAAAACCGAATCCGTGTTTTCCCCACCAATGGCCAGAGAAATCTTGAGGCCTTTTTTAAGTTCCTTCATTTGCGACAACTGTCCTATGAGACCTGTAGAATTAACTTGATCCGTTTGAACTGCTCCGATACGCTCATAGTAATCTTTGAGAAGTTGCTGCTCGTCATCTGAAGCGAGGTCGTCTGATGATTCCCTGTGATCTAACGGTATTTGTTGTTCAATTGCTACTTTCTGGTCTCCCCACTTCGCCCTATCGGAACCAAGATCAATTTTAGCAAACGCGTAGTATATGTTGGTCACATGCGACAGAGGTATATCAATAGGAAGGTGATCGTTGTAGTAGGACCACTCTGTATAATATAGTGCTGTGACAAAATCTCGGTCTGAATCGGTGTGTTGACCACTTGACTGACTGCTCAAAAGAATAGCGATTGAAATCAGGGTGAACCTCAAGTTACCAAGCATGATTCAATACCCATCGTGTTCAGGGTCCAAAGCAAAGTTTTGCGCAAACATCCACTGGTGTAGATATATGAAATCATTCCCGCATAGCAGAATACTGATTTCCATAAAAAGTATTCTTTCACCAAAGGATGTTCTGTAGGATTGGACAAGCCCTTTTCCGGTTAAAAGCATATAGTAGTGCGCAAACCAATTAGCTCTCAGAAGGTCTAGTTCAAGATAGCCGAAAGAAAGTCATTTAACCAGCTAAACAATGCTAAATAGGGCGGTTACTTTGTTAGCCCTGATTGGAATGACATTAAAAACCTCTCGAAAGCAAAAATCTTTCATGGCCAGAGAACGCTGCATATTTATGGATGAATCAGCTTATCGTTTGGGCGTGAACCCGGTGTCCCCGAAATCATTATTCCTGAATCTCTACTCAAATGGGCTTTTAATCAATGCAGCTGTTGAAGACGATATATTCAAGTTTGCCCACACATTCAACTGCCTTGCAGGTGTCTCTCAAAATCCGTTCGTAATCACGTTATCAAACATTCAGTCCATGACGTCGGCTATTTTATGGGCTCAAATTTTTGAGTATTCAGAAAATCAGCTTGGTTTCAAGAAAGGGGTTAAAATCAAATTAGTTCTTTTGATCGACAATGCCTTTGTTCTCTGTTCTCTTCAAAACCTTATTGCTCCATTCAATGGTTATTCGATGACTATTGAAAGCTCTTTTTTGTCTTTTATCCTCAATACTATCAGTTCTGCAGAACTGACCCTTGAGAATGCAGCATGTGATCACATAATGTTGCTCTCCTCTGGTTTACGACAAACCTATGAAAAAGCCATCGCAGAAAGTTTACACTCAAGAAATAAATCCGACTATGGGCTTCAGCTTTTAAGCTGCAATATTGAGAGAGGAGCTATTCTTGAAAGAAATATCAGAGCGAAAATCAACATCATCTTGCTAAGGCTCACCAAACGGGAACCTTGCATCTCATTGGACGAACTTCTTGAGCTGAATATTTGTATAGCTCAATTGAGACAATGGGTCAGCGTTGGCGCTTTCATGAACAATGGAAGAAGAATAAATTATAAGCAACTTCTTGACTATTCTCATGAGGCACTGAAGTATCTTGGTCTTGAAGACTCCGCCAACAAAATAATCTCCGATTTGAAGAAACTTCTGATGCTTAATGTGTCGCATACAAAAGACTCTAGATGCTCCAAAATTTGACAAACGCATGGATTATCAGCTTAAATCATAAAATCTTCTGTTCTTGCTGCTGAAATTATCGTTGTTAAGTGAAATAAGTGTTGGTCCACTATTGCTGACCATAATCGAGTCATCCATTTTAGACACGTTTGTAATATTAAGTTGCTTTATGTCTTCTTGTGTCATTCCCGAGTATTCATTTTGGTTTTCTTTCATAATCAAAGGTTGAAGTCCATCAACTATAAGTGAGACACCAGTATTTTCTGCTCCTCTTGGAAGGATTACGTCCGCAAACTCCTTTGTTTGAAATATAAACTCGTTCATTTCCACTCTATAGCATTTCAAGTAGTTTGTCAGCAATTCTTGAAGTTTGTAAGATTGACTGTTCCTAATTTTGGGATCTAAGAGTGAGGGATCAAGGATGTCTCTCTTGATCCATCGTCCCAAACGCACATCGGCATCACAATCTATGAATACTTTAACAGTCCCCAATTTTATGAGTTCCTTTTCATATAAGGCATAAAGTCCATTGAGAATTATAACATCAACTTCCCGTGTTTGTAAACTTAATATGTCTTGTTTGATACGTTCAAAATCAAACCTGGATGGCCCAATAGAGTTCCCAGATCTTAAATAGCTCTCCATGTCAATCACCTCAACCACAATATCAGAAAATCTGTCTTTCAGTTCTTTTTGCACGAGTTGACTGGCAAGAGACTAGAGAAATGGAAGTTAGTCAGTGTTTAAAACCTAGGTGGTTATGCATACGAACCTTTCCAGAAGCATGGCCTCCGGCAATCAGAACAACTATACTCTCACGCTTGACAGACTGCATTGACATTTAAATGAGTCACTAGAATTTGTCTCCCTCTTGCTATGTGTATTATTTGTCTTACCAACAAAACTTGATAAAAATACTCAATGTTAATATATTTTATCTCTCGATAACGTAAATTTTTTTTTCTATAAATTTTTGTAATTGTTTGGAGGTACGAAGGTGAGCTTTCCGTGTTAAGACGTTGAATATCACTCTCAAAAGTAGCTTGCTGACTTACAAGTGCTTGAAGATGGAATTTGACAGAAATTTGGACAATGAATTGAAGTTCAAAACTTCAAAGAAGTTGCCCGTTGCGGCAACTTTCGAGGAGATGAAGTTGAAGGAAGATCTTTTAAGAGGCATATATGCATATGGGTTTGAAGCTCCTTCTGCAATCCAGTCGCGAGCAATTATGCAGATCATTTCTGGGAGAGATACTATTGCTCAAGCTCAATCTGGAACAGGGAAAACTGCTACGTTCTCTATTGGTATGCTACAGGTGATTGATTCAAACAAAAGTGAGACTCAAGCGTTAGTACTTTCACCCACTAGAGAATTGGCTGTTCAAATTCAAAATGTTATAAGAGCTTTAGGAGATTACATGAATATTCAATGTCACGCTTGTATTGGTGGGAAAAGTGTTGGTGACGATTTAAAGAAGTTAAGTAGGGGCCAGCATATCGTCAGTGGAACACCAGGAAGGGTGGTAGATATGATCAAGCGTCAGAACCTGAGCACAAGAAACATTAAAATGCTAATCCTGGATGAAGCTGATGAGCTGCTAGGTAAAGGATTTCAAGATCAAATTTATGAAATTTATCGATATTTGCGTCCAGGTACCCAAGTGGTAGTTGTATCTGCTACGCTTCCAAAGGAAGTCCTTTCGATGACTAATAAATTTACAACAGACCCTATCAAAATTCTGGTCAAACGGGATGAAATTACATTAGAAGGGATCAAACAATACTATGTGCAAGTCGAAAAAGAAGATTGGAAATTCGATACTTTATGCGACTTATATGATTCATTGACCATAACACAGGCTGTGATTTTCTGCAACACCAAAAAGAAAGTGGATTGGCTAAGCGAATCATTGAGAAAAGCAAATTTCACAGTAGTGTCGATGCACGGCGATATGAAACAAGATGAGAGGGATAAGATAATGAACGAATTCCGATTAGGAAATTCAAGGGTGTTGATCTCAACTGATGTGTGGGCTAGAGGAATAGACGTCCAGCAGGTGTCTCTGGTGATAAATTACGACTTGCCTAAAGACAAGGAAAATTATGTCCACAGGATCGGTAGATCGGGTCGATTTGGTCGGAAAGGTGTAGCCATTAATTTTCTTACCACTGAAGATGTGGAGGCTTTGAACGATATTGAGCAATTTTATAGCATTCAGATTTCTGAAATGCCCTCGAATTTGAGTGAGATTCTATAGTGAGATTCTAATGCTCCACGGTTTTGCTCAGCTGCCTGTTTCTTTCGATGAACAAGCTAACCAATTTGGAAGCATACTCCAGATCGCTTCTGGGAAGTAAATCGTGATCACCATCTACAGAGAGTTCTGGCTGACTTCCTCGCAAAAAGAGGTTTGTAACTTCATACGTTTCTTTGGTCTCAGAATCAATAAAATCCCAAGTAGTAGCATCAACTTCATTCACCTGCCAGCTGTGCGACAAACATGTGACTTTCTTCTCAGGCATGTCAACCAAAATCAGGTTTTCTCCCACATCTTCCAAATCTATAGTTTCCTCGTCTTTATAAATATAACGTACCGGAACATTGCTTATCACGGAAGAGAAAATATTGCTATCATGCTGCAACTCTTGCGACACCTCTTTGTCCCCTTTCACACTGTGTATAGTTTTAGCGACCTTAGTCATGTCTTTTATGATGACATTAATCGAAGGAACCAGTTTGGAATCTTGAGATTCGTTTATCATGACAAATAATGACAGGCTTTGCTGCTATAGCTAACCTTTTAAGAGTGTTCTCAAGGATGATTAGGTTATCTTGTAACAACTGTAACAGCTCGGGGAAAAATATTACCCGGTTAAAAATTTAAAGCAAGAATCTCCTGAAGGCAGGCAGGCTGGCTAGATTTCATAAATTGCCCGGAAAATGGTTTCACAAATACAAGATAGTTGGCCGTGGAAGCTTTTAATTGTGCATTTTGAGAATGTCTCGATGAACATGAGCAATGCATAAGACAACCGGAGGCTTCGATGAGTGTATAACTATGTGTAGTCTGAAGCCTAGCAAATTTCAAGCAAACCAATACAACGTTTAGGCATTACTCAGAATTTAATAAGAATCCAAAAATTTTGAATCGTTAGATAGATTGTGTGAAGGTTTACAAACAGGGAAACCTAGCCTGCTCTAGTAGCTCACTATCCTAAAAACCATTTTTGTGTCTTCATTAGAGAATCGGCTTTGGCTTTACTGCATTTATTATGATTGGGATCTTTCCTAGTACGAAATTATTGACAATTGTGCTTCTATCAAAACAAAACAATCTTCAATTCTTTCCTCTTTTGGCTGAAGTAGAGTTCTTTGGCAACTCATTGGCAAATGGAATGAATTCAGGTTCACCAGGGATGTACTTTCTAAGAACCTCAGGAATGACTAGACCGTCTTCAGTTTGGTAGTTCTCCAAAACACAACACAATGCTCTTTCAGTCGCACACAAAGTACAGTTTAAACAATGAACGTATTTTTTCTCCTTCTGGTTCATAGCCTTAATACCACATCTGATCTCTAAATTTCTAGACTGGTAATCAGTACAATTAGAGCATGAAACAAGCTCTTTAAATTCCTTTTGGAATGGGAACCAAGCCTCCAAATCGTATTTCTTCGCAGCGGCATTGTTTAATTCACCAGAAACAATACTGACCACTCTGTAAGGCAAGCCCAAAGACTTGTAAAACTCTTCAGAATTGGAAATCATTCTGTCAAACTCATCCCAAGATTTTTCTGGTTCAGTAATACAAAACTGTTCAATTTTTTCGAAGGCATGAACTCTGAAAATACCCCAAGCATCTTTTCCATGAGATCCTGCTTCTCTTCTGAAACATGATGAATAACCAGCATATTTAAGAGGTAGTTGCTCAGCAGGGCTTTCGAACCATTCATTAGAATGGTAAGCAGAAATAGGTTGCTCGGAGGTGGCAATCAAATACTTCTCATCGTCCCCATCAAGGACCTTGTAAAGTTCTTCGTCGAACTCGGACAACTGAGCAGTCTTTGCCATAACATCCTTATTCATCATGACGGGGGCTTGCATTGGGGTGTAATTTTTGGAGGCGAGAAAGCTCAAACCATAATTAATCAAAGCTTGATTCAAAAACACACCAATGTTTCTCAAAAAGTAACCTCTGTGACCAACAATCTTCACACCTCTTTCGGGATCATAACCATCTAATCTCAACAAAACCTCATGATGGGACAATTTGGCTTGCTTACCTGTAGCAGTGGCAATGTCCGTGAGCTTATCAAATTCAAAACCTTCTGGAACCCAAGTTCTAATAAGCTCGTTATTCTCCTCATCCAACGAGTCAATAACACTTTCGTGGACAATGTTACCGACCTGGAAGACTTTCCAACGAAGTTGCTTGTCAGCTTCCTGTTCCTTAGTGGTGAGCTCAGCTTTCTCTTTGGCAAGGTCATCTTTTTCTTTCAGAAGATCAGAGGCATCTTCTTTAGCTTTGAACTTCAAACCGATCTCCTTTTGTAACTTGTTTTGGGCCTTGTTAATTTCATCTAAGCTAAATCTCAACTTCGTCCATTCATTATACTCCTTAATAATCTCGTCCACTATCTCAACTGGTGCTCCTCTTTTCTTTTGAGATTCACGAATTGCTTGTGGGTTTCCTCCCTTTTCCTCAATAAATTGTATAATGTCCAACATCTTCAAAATGTTAGCACGGAAATACAAGCAAAGCCTTTTGTAATTACAACATACCTTTAATAGTTTTTTGACTAGTATTGCTTGTTTGTAACCAGACAATGTAATTCCTATCTGTGTTATATTTGATGATATATATTTTCGCCAACCTTGACCGACAAAAAAAACCTATCGGCAGTTGATAACGTAAGCACTTAATATTTTTTTATAAACTTTTCGGGCGGCTTTATTGAAGGATTTATAGAGTCCAAAAGGGGATAAAAAAATTTGAAAGGAAATTGGTTAAGCGCTCTCAATCAATCAATATATACGAGAACCTTTCTATATTGTTTAGTCTCATTGCTAGCTGTCTAATTACTGCTTATAAACTTCAATGGAGACTGAAACAATCAAAAGTACTAGGGCAGTTTCAGAAGCACTACCCCCTTCACCTGTCGGGGTATTGGAAAAAGGATCCTCCATTTCAATGGAAAGCCCCTTAATCCTTCATCAAAAAACCAGAAGATCATTTTCTTTCTCTAGATTCCTGAGCCCTACATATTCAGAAGCAAATAGTGCTCCGAAGCCACTAGGTGAAGAAGCAAGAACAGTCAAAAACAAAAGCCGCCAACCGCCAGGAGCTCACGGGATATCTCGTTGGTTTAAGAGTTTTAAGTCTTTCAACACATTCTTTAGCTCTAAAAAAAGAGAAGTTGAAACTAAAGATTCCCAGAGCAACTATGCTGAAGAAACGGACAATAATAACATGTCCGAAACAGAACTTTCGTGCTACTACAGTTTTAAAAATGCTGACATCCAATCCTCGTTGAATGCGTTGAGAGAGTCTTTAGATCCAGAGCTGTTGAGAAAAACTACTAATAGAACAATACATTTAAGAAGTGAAATGAGTACAATCATGCGACAAAGCATTTTGGAAGAGGTCAGATTGTACAATACAGAGCATAAAGCAAACGAGGAAAAGCAAAGGAGCTCGGCTGATCTTTTACAAAAACATATAGAAGCAGATAAAGAAGGGAACAGCGACAGTGAGAAAGTGAAAGAGACGGAACAGCAAAATAAGGAGAAAGAAGAAG
>JAJMLE010000019.1:0-27425 GCA_030564055.1 Ogataea mattraensis | reverse complement strand
AGAAGTGGAAGATAGAGAACAAAACGGAGGAGAAACGGGATCGTCTACGCCTAGAGCAGTTGAGCCGCAGCCAACCGGTGTTGTGTCTGACACTTATGCGCAGCAGCAAAGAGAGTTTGAGCTGCAGCAGAATATGATGGAAAATCAACGTCAGTCTGCCTTGGTTCATCAACAAGAGGTACAACAGCAGCAGCAAAAGTATTGGGAAGACCAACAGCAGCAGCAGCAGCAAGCACAAGTCCTTGCGCAGCAACAGCTTTTAGCAGACCAGATGCAAAGACAGGCTCAGGGTAGAGTTGCAGAGCTAGAAAGAGATCTGCTGGCACTCAGTGGACAACATGACAGAGACCAGCTCATGTTAGAACAGTACGACCAAAAGGTACAAACTTTGGAGAGCGAGTTGTCAATCACAACACAATCCAGTGAACAGCAAATACAGGCAAGAAACGAGCAACTAGGCTACATGCAAGAGCAAGTGGCTTTTTGGAAGACTAAGTATGAATCGCTTGCAAAGTTGTATACCCAATTAAGGCAAGAGCACCTAGGTTTACTCTCGAAGTTTAAAAAGGTTCAACAGAAGGCATCGTCAGCCCAAGAGGCAGTTGAGAAGCGTGAGAAATTGGAAAGGGATCTGAAAGCAAAGAACATTGAGTTAGCAGACCTAATAAGGGAGAGGGATCGTGCTAGATTAGAGCTCGACAGACAAAGGGGAGGCTCAAGGAATGAGATAGAAAGGCTCGAGACAGAAGTCAAGGTTTTAGAGGATAGACTATCATCCTCGGAACGGACACAGTCATCCAATTTGTCTTCAATATTTGATCACCACAACAAGGAGATAGAACAGCTTAAACAAAAGATAGACAATTATCGTGGTATCGAGAACACGCTGAAGGACAAAGAGTTAGAACTGCAGATGACTCAATTGACAATGGAGGAAACTATCAAGGAGCTTGTGAAGCATCAAAGTGACAGCGAGGCTCCGAATGCACAGTCCAGGGCTGCGTATGACAGTAAGCTTACTGCATTGATTGATGCACTCTTAAGATCTGGCGTCAAGGTTATTGAAGATGCACTCTATCATCTAGACTCACCAATAGAAGGTATGAACTCGAGCATTTCCCCTCAATACGTTTGTACCCTCATTGAGAAAACATCTGATTTGTCAACAGAGTTTGCCAGGAGCTTTAACAATTTCATTGCCGATGGTCTAGATGCTGAGAACGTCGTTGTTGTTAACAGCACTGCAAGCTTTGCATCCTCAATTAGAGATGTGCTATTTAATATAAGAGCATTGTCTTCATTGGTTAAAGAAGACGACTTCCAGCAGGATCTTACAGACAGTGCAAAGGATTTAGCTGAGATGGGCCTGGTGTATCTGGAGACGCTATTCACCTCGAATTTGACATCATTGACTGACGAGGAAAAGACCGACAAAGTGATCAACGGTAATCTTGATGTTCAAGAGGTGATACAGGCGCTGCTCCAGCTAGTCGATTCTGTTAAGTCCCCTGACGCAGTGGGTGATTTGAAATCCAGCGCAGAAGAGCTTGGTGAGATAATTGACAGGGAGATGGCAAATACAAACAAAGCGATTGAGAACGCGTCCGCTCTTCTTGATGATATGCTACTGAGGGCCAAAGACTCTCTATCATCTTTTGATATGGAGGTGAATGAAGCTATCTTGTCTGCTGCATCTGCCATTATTGCTTCAATAAAGCTTCTGCTTCAAGCCTCTAGCGAGTCGCAAGAAGAAATTGTCAACAACGGAAGGGGGTCTAATACAAAGGCTTCGTTTTATAAGAAGAACAACAAGTGGACTGAGGGTCTTATTTCTGCTTCTAAGCAAATAGCTCATTCTACTGGTACTCTAATCAAGGTTGCAGATGGGGTCCTGTTGGGGAGTAATTCAAAAGAAGAGCTTATAGTGGCATCTAGGGAGGTTGCAGCTTCTACGGCTCAGCTTGTCTCGGCGTCGAGGGTGAAGTCAGACCTGATGTCTAAGTCGCAAGGCAACCTAGAGTCTGCTTCTAGGAAAGTGAATTCGACATGCAAGCTTCTTGTTTCAAAAGTCACTGGCCTGCTCTCAGAGAAGCAGGCATTGGATGATGTCGATTATTCCAAGCTTGGCTCTCATGAGACTAAAACTGTTGAAATGGAACAACAAGTGGAAATCCTCAGGCTCGAAGCTGCACTAATGGCTGCTAGGAAGAAATTAGGCGAGATTCGAAAGTATAGCTACATTCAGGACGACGACTGACATTTTTAAACACTATGTTGCTACGTACTCTTAAGTTCTCAATCTTAGCTGTTCTCTCTCTTGTAGACCTTGCTTCTTGCTCGCTTATTTGTAAACCACACCCTGACCTGGACTGGCGTGATTCCACATCGCTCTGCAATTATACGTCTTTCTTTTGAATTAGGAAAAGGCTTCAGCCGAAACACAGACTCTAAAATCTCCCGACAACTTTTTGGGATAGTCTTTCTTTTGCTCCCGGCTTTCAAAGCCTCTCTGCCATTATACTTTGATAAGTAGGCTTTCCATACATCGTCTTCTAACACATCACTCATAAGCTCATGCCCATCCACTTCGCCTGGCTGTCGATTATTCACAGCGGAGCTAAAGCATGCAAACTCAAAATCAAAGTCGTAAGCTTGATTGTCAGTGCTTTCTTCCAGGAAGTATGGTTGGCTGTCCCCTACCCCATTCACTTCCTCGCCCAACCACTTGAACATCATGTCATTGTACAGTTGCTTCAAGCCATCCGTTGGTACCCTTCGCTCCTTAAGCGCCTGCAACTCACTTTCTAATGAGCATCGGAAGATTTCCTTTACTGCATCTTCTTTCTCTCCTGCTGGTATGTCCCACAGGTTGAGCTCTCCACTCCCGCTTCCCTCACTCACATCGAAATCACTTCTGTCCAAGCTTAGGCCCTGAAGTAGAGTCGTAGGATGCTCTGTTAATTGGCATATCTCGATAAGAGGCTCCAGCAATATATCAACAGAATCCATCTATTTGGTTGAGCTGTAATTGCTGTCCAGCTTAATCCAGAAAGTGTTAAGCTTTGCAATTTGAGATTTCAATTTGTCTTGGCTTCTCCACAAAGGCATAATTTTTTTGCTCCCTCAAATACAAAAAGAAAATCAGGAGTGTTTCGGATTTGCAACCACTAAAACCCCAATCAGTATTTTTTGAAAATAAAAGCATCTGCTAGCACAAGCAGGTATTACACAGTTAGTTTATATCTTGGGCGCATAATTTACAACAGATGTCGTTCTGCAACCAGAGCTCTTTCAAAGAAATTGAATTTCTCACTGCTTTATCTCCATCAAATATAATGGACGATCAAAAATGCAGTTATCTCCAGAAGAGTGAAATTCGGAAGAGAATTGGAAAATCTAAAAACAGGTTCGTGATTGCTCGGAGCATGCTGAATGGCCTGGTAAGATCGAGGCTTTCTCAACCTAGCCTTAGCGATGTCTCAAAGGTTGCATCCATGGTAAGTCTAATCTTTCGGAGGTTGCCTCTAACACTAACAAGGTTGAAATAGATATGGGGAAGAAGGTCTGTCGCTTTTGAGAGATATTTCAAATATCTTGAGATGAGCGATGAAGAGTTTAATCGTTGTTGCTACACTGACATTTTGAGACGAAACAACAACGATTTCAATCCAGAGTTAAAGACACACAACTCTGATTCCAACAGTTTTCATTCGCTCTCGCACAATGTATCACAGTGTGCTAGCAATATCTATGGGACTACGAGTTCATTTCGTCCAAATGCCGTGAGTATTACAGCAAATCGGCTTCTTGCAAATGGGATCCAGTCATCTCGAATCAAGTTCAAGTCAATTGGAAACGTTAAGAAAAGGGTCAAAACTCCTAAACTATACAGAGAGTCGGCGACACGTGCCAGCACACTCAGGTATTCTACAAGGGATCGGGATTCTTCTGGGCCACTTTATATCAAACAATTTTCTAATCCTTTCTCAGGGGTGCAAATGGAGGATGTGTTTTTAAATATGGCTTGATTAAAGCACATTTAATTAGGTAGGTAGGTACATTGGTAATTTTCGCAGCAATATTTAGGTTACGTCACGTGACTGAGGCGTAAAATTTTATTTGGATTGAGCAGTATCTGAAGAAAAGGTAACATGAACGAGTCGTTGGTTCGAGCCCGGATAGAATTAATTTATTAAGTCGCGTGGTGTATTGCACGTGATAACAGATGTGTATTTTACCCTGGAAAAACTAGTTGGTCGTGTTCCAATTAAAATTACTAGTAGGTTGGTGCATTATTTTTGATTGTCGCCTGGATTTGTAGACTGTAAAATTATTATCTCAGTCCTCTTCGAACGATAAAAAAACACAGGGGCTTACCCGGAGAAATAAAAAATCATGCAGTTTGGGCAAGTCGCACATTGTGATCGCTTGATGATCAAATGCAGGCTAGGCGTTTGGATGTATGTTACCCGCCTTATGTTTCAATTATATTTTTTAGCATTAAAAAGGGCCACAAGATGAGTTTTGCATGATTCTGGAAACCAATGGTAGCCAGTAGGGGATGACATGGCAATGAAATCGTTGCGAGGGTATTCTAAATGCCAGCTAGCATCTAGGAGACTTAGTGGAGGTAGTACTGCCCATGCAAGACTGTCTCGTTTCTTCTCTATGACCAAGTCTGAATTGAAGTCTCTGGAATCTACAAGCTTTTTGAGGTTGTTGGAAAAACCGACAAAAGACGATATGGATGAGGAAATCGATGACAAACTTAATGCGTTGCACGTGATTGAGTACATGGGTGGCTCTCATTTTGACTGTGTGGTGAGAAGGTTAAACAAGCTCATGGGTGGACAAGACACTGGATCATTATCTGACTTCAGGCACGATGTTCTACTGGAGAAATTGGCAGCAAAAAGTGATTTGAACATAAACCTGCTTATAAAGAATGTTTCCAGCTCAGAAGACCTGTCAATCATTGCTGCATATCTAATACAGAGGAAAAGACTCACCTTTCCGTTACTTGCAGGGATAGTATCAAAAATGGACTTAGAAAGTTTGCTAGTTCTTTACCATAGATTTCAAAGTGACCATTTTTTTCTCTCGTGGCATGCGGATGTTTCGATACTCTCGCGTGTCTATATTGCATTCGCCTACAGGTTTCGCACACACAACTCCTTAGCATTATCAAATTTGATTATTGAGCAGAACCTACACCGCCTTTGGCTCCCTTCCATTGCGGCTGGACGGTTCTCGTCTCCCAGATATTTGAAAAACATGCTAATATTATTAGATATGTCATCTGTTGCAATTGATTTAGAGAGAGTGATTTTAGAGTCGAACAACGTGGGATTTTACTATATTTTTTGGGAGTTGCATCCGTTGAACAGAAAGGTAGTGAATCTGCTAGCTTCCCAGCAGCGTACCGGAAACTGTCTTTCTCGATATCAAAAGATTGTGATAAAACTTCTTCAGCTGCCGTTCGTATCTAACAATCAAGATGCCTTACTCCGAGTTTGCGGCTTCTCAAAAAAATTCAAGCTGTCTTTTGATAAGAGCGTTGATGAGAGCGAATTCACGCGAGCGCTGCAATCTCTATTGAAAGAGATTATTGGAGCTATGCGCTACCATAAAATAGAGAGCGCGGACTGTGAAGAGCTACTTGCTCAAACTGAATATTCCCCGGAAAATACAGGAAATGTGTTGATACCTCAGACCCAGGAGTCACTGTTGAAACCGAAAAAATAAAATCTGTTTTTTTAGCGATACAGTGGGCTAAGTTGAACAGAGATTCGAATGTGCACGGGTATTATTACGGCAGGATTAAATTTGACGCGGTTATGCTTTTGTGGCGATATTGGCTCTTATTCTCGTATACAGGAAGTTTTTGGTTGTCATATTAAAAAGGTGTACGTAATCCAGGCGTATCAAAACTCGGGAAACAGATACCCAAACTCGTCTGGGGTATCACAAACCCCATAGTCGTAATTATCTTCCGGATACATTTCAAATTGTGAGCTGTCGCCCACCCCACCCGGTATGTTGGGTTCGTAAGGGGTTTCAATATTTCCAGTCAAAAGGTTATCCCATATTACCTCCTTGAACCAATCGTGCTGTTTTATATCGTCGACGCCATTTTGCAGATTGCCGAGTCGATACGTGACATCTTTTTTTATCAATCCACCCAAAATAGAGACCGCGTCTGCTTGGAATGAAGAGGGAAATCTTAAGTCACATTTGGTAATTTTTTCGTAAGTCTTCATGGGTGATGGATCATAAAAAGGTGTAGTGCCTCCTAACATTTCATATATCAAGATCCCAAAAGACCACCAATCAACAGATTTGTTGTATGGTTGGACTGCGATGACTTCTGGAGCGATATAGTCAGGAGTTCCACAAAGTGTGTATGTTTTAGTTTCCACTTCTTTGGCGAAACCGAAATCAGTTAACTTAATGTGACCCGATCGCGCCAATAGTATGTTTTCAGGTTTGAGATCTCTGTATATGATGTTTTTTGAGTGAAGATACTCTAAGGCAAGCAGTACCTCAGCAGCATAGAATTTTGCAACCTGGTTAGGGAAAGTCTTAGATTTCCTCAAAAGCGAAAACAGCTCACCTCCCTCGATATAATCCATTATCATGAAAATCGATTTACTGTCCTGAAAAGTCCCCCACATTCTAGTTATAAAAGGGTGTTGAAGAGCAGAAAGGATTCGCCTCTCGTCGTTAGTGTGTTCTATCTGTTTAGCTTTCACCACTTGCCTTTTTCGGAAAACCTTCATAGCATAGAATCTCCCATTATGAATTGACCTTACAAGATGAACTCTCCCAAACGATCCTGTCCCCAATGTACGAATAATCTGAAAATCTGTTAAGGAATACTTGCCTTTTGTACTTCTTATCGAAAGCCTAGAGTTCACATTTGAAGTCGTATTGAAACCTCGGAGAATTTCCCCTTGAGGTAAAAGTTGCGAGTTCTGTGTGGGTGGTTGGTGACCAAGCTGGGGATAGCTGGTTTTACTTTTCCTCAATTGTCGATTGTATTCTTGCTGTTGTTCCTCGTACTGTTCCTGGATCGTAGGGAAAGAGTGGGTGACATCATTGCTCTGGTGATTTTCACCAGTACTCGAGCTGGTAGTGAGCCGATCTAGCTGGCCTGGTGGCGTAACCTCATTTATATCCATCTTTTAATCAAAAATTGCCTCCACCTGTAGATTCAAATGCTGTTCATCGAATTCTTCAATTGTTGACAAACTCTTTAGATATTGTGCCTCTCTCTTTTCCCTTTATGGCAAATTTAATCTTCAGATTTCGTATTCGAAACCACCCAATGTAAAAGTCAATCAACAATAACAAGTAACAGGAAATATACGCGATATCAAATGGGCAGGGGCCAACTTGCTTCTTGTAATAACTAGCGGTGTTGTACTCGACTTAAATTTGCGTTTAAAATTTATTTTTGTGATTTTAGATAGTGAAAAAGAAACGTTTTCAAACGGTGTGTGGCTGTGAAATCAACTATTTCGAGGACCGGTTAATAAGTGTTGGCTTAAAAGTTAAAAGAAGTAGGAGAAAGCTGTGACGTTGTTTGTGCATCAAGTTTTTGCTTGCACTTTCAGCAAAAGTGAGGGGCTTTATTCTGATAGCGTACTCCTTGTTTCGGTTTCGAGTTCCATTTCGTGTCTTGATTCTTCGTTTGTGCTCATCAGACCGCTCACTTCACTAATGACATTGAACCAGGTTTTCAGTTCGTCCTCCGAAGATGCTTTGAACGTGATGTTTTTTTTTGGTTTGATTAATATCGAGGATGAATCTTTGCCCTGAACAACAAACTTGTACCCATCATCAGCTGATAATATTTTGACGGATGATTCAGGGAGGTACAAAACAGAAGTGGGCTGCTGGCTCTCACTCGAGCGCGAGGCGTACTCGAGGAGATATTTTGATCTTGTTATCACGTAGTAGTGGGAGGAGAATTTGTGGCTAAGCCTACCCTCTTTCTTGAGTAGAACTCCTTCTAGAATGGGGATGGTCGAATGGTGGTTTTTATTTGGGAAGCTTAGTTGGTCAAGGCTCCTTTTGAGTGTGACAGATGGGGTGGACTTTACACCTTTGACCTCGTGTTGAGATATGTGCGAATCGAAACCCCGATTTTCTTCTTTATCCGTGAGAGAATGTACTAGATTTTCCTTGTTTCTTTTCGCAAACCTCTCCCATTCAAGGTCATCGGGGACTGCGGATAAAAGATCATTAAGTTCTTTGAAGGCTGGTGTGTAAACACTGTAGAAATTTGTAAGTAGAGTGCTGAAGATGTTAAAAGCTTTTTTGATGACTTGCATGGCGTGTGACTCCGCGATTTTGAGGTCCAGTTCACTGTTTCGCAGAAAATCTATGTATGCATGCTCCTTTTGGAGCTGAGATTCTGCTCGACTCATAACAACTCTTTGAATTAGGTATGGGTCATAATGGTAGTCCAGCTTGTAGTTTTCAGCCTGTCCATTGAACTCGGCTATGGATTGATTTAATTTTCCAATTTCTTTCGTGCTTGAATGTACCATTTTTTTGAGCTCCTTATTCTCTTTTGAACTCGACTGTAAAAACTCTTTTTGTTTATTTGCCAAATCTGTATAAAGTTTCCTCAGCTCTGGAAGAACTTGCGTTTTAATGGCAGCTTCTGTATCGCTGGTGTTCCTCAAGAATCTGTCAGTTTGTGTATTTAAAACTTCAAAGAATGAACGCAAATCTGTAGTCCCCTGTGATTTGGGTGTCAATTTTGGGTTTAGCGCAATTGAACCACTCACTGGGGCCTGGTCACTGGGATCTGTTTCGAATTGAGAAAGGATGTCGATGATGCCATTCTGTTTTAGCTTTTCGTGTAATCTCACATTGCCGGATATTATAAATAGATAGTTTTCTACGTAGACTTCGAGATTCTTAACAAGGGACATGAATTGTGCAAACCGGCTAGCCACTAAAGAGCTGGAATCTGGAAACTCTGTTGAAGTGAGGTCGCTTCCTGGTGGAATCTTCACTTGCTCGGCTTGATTTTCTATTGGGTTGGACTGCTCAGTTTGCATTGTCAAAACCTGGAGTATTATTTTAGCTTTCTTTGTTTCGTTTCAATTCTGGTTGTTTCTGATGCACAACAGTTGCGATGACAAGTTTTATCCCTGTTGGGTGTCTTAGATAACAGCTATACTACTAGATTTTATGCACCTGTCTTCTGTACTGGTTGATAATGACACTACCTTCAAAATTTAGTTATTCATCCCAACAATAAGTTGATTCCTTAAAAAACAGCACAGCCTTAAACAGCTCAACAATTCCTCCAACAAAATAAATTCTGGTTGCGAGGAATATAAGAAGAGGCGACGCCATAATTATAAGCAGTAAACAACGACAGCTCAATTGACTAATTTTATTCCCTAAATCAAATAGATGAGAGCTGAAATTGAACAAGAATTATCGCATGTTCTCTTGACTGAGTTGCTGGCATACCAGTTTGCGTCTCCAGTCAGATGGATCGAGACTCAAGACGTTTTTTTGAAAGATTACGACACCGAGCGTGTTGTTGAAATCGGGCCTTCGCCAACTTTGGCTGGTATGGCTTCGAGGACTATCAAGGCCAAGTATGAATCTTATGACTCGGCTTTATCTTTACAAAGACAAGTCTTGTGCTACTCCAAAGATCAGAAAGAGATTTACTACACCCCTGATCCTGCGGAATTAGCACCTGTAACCGATGAACCTGAATCTAAAGTGAACATTTCTGAAGCTCCAAAATCTCAACCGGTGCCTGTAAACGCTCCGACTACCGTTGCATCTGGACCAGTTGAAGAGATTACTGACGAGCCAGTGAAAGCATCTTTGATTTTACATTGTTTGGTGGCCCATAAATTGAAAAAGTCCATGAATGATATTCCAATGAGCAAGGCAATCAAAGACTTGGTCGGTGGTAAGTCGACCGTCCAAAATGAAATTTTGGGTGATTTGGGTAAAGAATTTGGGGCAACTCCCGAAAAACCTGAAGACACACCTTTGCAGGAGCTTGCAGAACAATTCCAAGATACTTTTTCTGGATCGTTAGGTAAACAGACTTCATCTCTAGTTGCCAGGTTAATGAGTTCCAAGATGCCTGGAGGGTTTTCAGTGGGTGTTGCAAGAAAATATTTGCAGTCTCGCTGGGGCCTTGGTCCTGGAAGACAAGATTCTGTTTTGCTATATGCTTTGACTGAAGAGCCTACCCAGAGGCTGGCTTCTGAAGCTGAAGCCAAAGCCTTCTTGGACTCAGCTGCTCAGAAGTATGCAAGTGGTGCAGGTGTCACTCTCGCTTCTGCTGCTTCGGGTGCTCCTGGTGGATCAGCTTCATCCGCTGTTGTGGATTCCGCTGCATTGGATGCTGTTGTTAAAGAACAAAAAATTGTTGCTCGCCAACATCTGGAGACACTTGCAAGGTACCTGAAGTTCGACTTGACGAGAGGCGACAAACTGCTTATTAAGGAGAAAGAGGCTACTAATGTCTTACAGGCGGAGTTGGAGTTATGGGCAGAAGAACACGGAGAGTTTTATGCTTCAGGAATCAAGCCTGTTTTTTCGTCTGTAAAGGCAAGGGTTTACGATTCTTATTGGAATTGGGCTAGACAGGACGCTTTGTCGATGTACTTCGATATCATTTTTGGGAAGCTCAAGTCGGTCGACAGAGAAACTGTGACTCAATGTATTCAAATTATGAACCGTGCCAACCCAACTTTAATTAAGTTTATGCAATACCACATTGATCATACCCCAACTCAAAGAGGTGAGACTTACGATCTTGCCAGAAAGTTGGGTGAACAATTGATTGGTAACTGTATCGAGGTGTTGGACCACCCACCTGTTTACAAAGATATTTCGCATCCAACTGGGCCTAAGACAACTGTTGATGCCAAAGGAAATATCTTGTACAGCGAAGTGAATAGGAATGCAGTCAGAAAGCTAGAGCAGTATGTTCATGAAATGGCACAAGGAGGCGACATCACCAAAGACCAACAGCCTTCCATTCAGGAAGATCTCTTAAGAATTTACAAGGCTATCTCGAGACAAGCATCAACCGAAACTAAGTTGGAGTTTCAAAAGCTGTATTCTCAATTGGTCGATTTTGTTGACAAATCGTCTGAAATCGAGGTGTCTAAGTCGGCAAAAGCTGTTCTAGGCGATGAGAACACGGTTGAATCCGACAGCGACACCGATGAAATTGCCTCTTTGAAAGATTATGCTGAGATCAAAAAACCAGTTTCGTCTTTGATGTCCTCGGAGACAATTCCATTTCTTCATATCAGAAAGAAGGACAGATTGGGCTCGTGGGTTTATGATAAACAATCATCAGCTGTGTTCTTGGATGGATTGGAAAAGGGTGCGGTGAACGGAATTTCCTATAAAGGTAAATACGCTTTGCTGACAGGTGCTGGTGCCGGATCTATAGGTGCTGAAGTTTTACAGGGGTTGCTCTCTGGTGGTGCCAAAGTCATTGTGACAACTTCTCGTTTTTCAAAATCGGTGACTGAATATTATCAGGGGATGTATTCCAGGTACGGAGCTGCGGGATCGACTTTAGTTGTTGTTCCTTTCAACCAAGGTTCAAAACAAGATGTCGAAGCATTGGTGAAATTCATCTATAGCGATTCAAAAGAAGGTGGTCTTCAGTGGGATTTAGATTATGTCATCCCATTTGCTGCAATTCCGGAAATGGGTATCGAGATTACTGAAATTGGTTCGAAATCAGAACTAGCCCACAGGATCATGTTGACGAACTTGCTTAGGCTACTGGGTGAGGTCTCTAATCAGAAAAAGTTTAGAAATATCCAGACAAGACCTGCACAGATTGTTCTTCCATTATCTCCAAATCACGGCACATTTGGCTCTGATGGTTTGTATTCTGAATCGAAGCTTGGTTTGGAAACACTCTTCAACCGGTGGTATTCGGAGTCCTGGGGTTCTTATCTGACTATCTGTGGAGCGGTTATCGGATGGACTCGAGGCACTGGTTTGATGTCTGGCAACAATATCATCGCCGAAGGAATTGAAAGGCTAGGTGTCAGAACATTCTCTCAAAAGGAAATGGCATTTAATATCTTGGGGCTGATGACTCCAGATGTCGTTAGACTTTGTGAGGAGGCTCCTATCATGGCTGATTTGAATGGAGGCCTGCATTTCATTGAGAACTTACGTGAGTACACGTCCAAACTGCGAGCCGAAATTAATAATACCTCTGATATTAGAAAGGCAGTGAGTATCGAAACTGCGATTGAACATAAGGTGGTTAATGGTGAGAACGCTGATGGTCCTTTCCAGAAGGTTCAAATCCAACCAAAAGCAAATATGAAATTTGAATTCCCAAAATTGAAGCCATATGCTGAAATAAAGTCCAAGGCTCCCGAGTTAGAAGGTCTTCTTGATTTAGACCGAGTCATTGTTGTAACTGGTTTCTCCGAGGTGGGTCCTTGGGGAAGTTCAAGAACTAGATGGGAGATGGAAGCTCATGGTGAGTTTTCATTGGAAGGTTGTATTGAAATGGCGTGGATAATGGGCTTTATCAAATATTTCAATGGTACAATTAAAGGAAAGCAATACACTGGGTGGGTTGATGCCAAAACCAGCCAGCCTGTGGAGGACAAAGATGTCAAGAAGAAATACGAGGAAGAGATTCTCGCTCATGCAGGTATAAGACTTGTTGAGCCAGAACTGTTCAATGGCTATGATCCTAAAAAGAAGAGGCTGATTCAAGAGGTTGTGATTCAGCACGATCTTGAGCCTTTTGAGACTGACAAGACCACTGCCGAGCAATATAAAGCGCTACACGGTGACCTGGTTGATGTGTTTCCTATCGAAGACGCGGAAGAATATTCGGTCCGTATTTTGAAGGGTGCTAAGCTATATGTTCCTAAAGCCTTGCGTTTTGACAGGTTGGTTGCTGGACAGATCCCCACCGGCTGGGATCCACGTACTTATGGTATCGGCGACGACATTGTTTCTCAAGTTGATCCAATCACCTTGTATGTGCTAGTTTCTACTGTTGAAGCCCTTTTAAGCGCCGGTGTGACTGATCCATACGAGTTCTATAAGTATGTGCACGTCTCTGAGGTTGGAAACTGTTCCGGTTCCGGAATGGGCGGTGTTTCTGCTTTAAAAGGAATGTTTAAGGACAGGTTCTTGGATCAGCCAGTACAGAACGATATCTTGCAAGAGTCCTTTATTAACACGATGTCTGCATGGGTGAATATGCTATTGCTTTCTTCCTCCGGTCCTATCAAGACTCCTGTTGGTGCATGTGCTACGGCTATTGAGTCTGTGGATGTTGGAATGGAGACAATCCTCTCCGGTAAGGCGAAAATTGTTCTCATTGGTGGATTTGACGACTTCCAAGAAGAAGGCTCGTTTGAATTTGCTAACATGAATGCAACATCAAATGCGGAAAAAGAATTCGAACATGGCAGAACTCCTTCTGAAATGTCAAGACCAACCACAACAACTAGAAGCGGTTTTATGGAAGCCCAGGGTGCAGGAATGCAGGTGATCATGACCGCTTCTTTGGCTTTGCAGATGGGAGTTCCAATATATGCCGTTTTGGCGATGGCATCCACAGCTAGTGATAAAATTGGAAGGTCCGTCCCCGCTCCCGGCAAAGGTATTTTGACGACTGCTAGAGAGCACCATGGATCTCTGCAATATCAGTCCCCTAAACTGGATATAAAGTACCGTGCTCGGCAAATTAAAACCAGGATTGCACAGGCCAAACAATGGGAGGAAGACGAGTTGCTCTATGCACAACACGAGGCCCGGTTGCGTGCTGCTAAAGATCCAAACTTCAAAGAAAAAGAATTTTTGTCTGAGAGATCTGAAGAAATACAAAGAGAGACTCAAAGACAAATAAAGGATGCCCAGAGACAATTTGGTAATGAATTTTGGAAGAACGATCCTAGAATTGCTCCGATCAGGGGCGCATTGGCCACCTTCGATCTCACTGTTGATGACCTAGATGTTTGTTCTTTCCATGGAACTTCGACCAAGGCCAATGACAAAAATGAATCTGCGACGGTTGATCAAATGATGAAGCATATGGGAAGGTCCGAGGGAAATCCAGTTTTTGGTGTGTTCCAAAAGTATCTGACGGGTCATCCTAAAGGTGCTGCCGGAGCTTGGATGCTGAACGGTGCCATCCAGATTTTGCAGACTGGATTGGTTCCAGGAAATAGAAATGCCGATAATGTTGACAAGGTTCTAGAGAATTACGAGTATGTTTTGTTCCCTTCAAGATCTATTCAAACCGATGGTATCAAAGCTGTTTCGGTGACTTCATTTGGATTTGGACAAAAGGGTGCACAAGCAATAGCAGTGAATTCTGATTATGTTTTTGCAGCCCTGTCTGAGAGAGAGTATTACAACTATCAACAAAGGGTGGAATCAAGATACAAGAAATCCTACAGATACATGCACAATGCGATGATCAGAAATTCCATGTTTGTTGCCAAAGACAAAGCTCCGTATTCGGATGACCTAGAAGAATCTGTCTACCTAGATCCTCTGGCTAGAGCAGAGTTGAGTACTGACCACAAATACTCATTCTCACACAAGGGGATTCAAGAAAGTCAGAAATACGTCTCCTCTTCATCCGAGACAACAGCAAATATGTTATCTTCACTGATTCCTAAAGTGGCAAACTCGAAAGGAGTTGGCGTTGATGTCGAGTTGATAGCCGATGTCAACAGCGAGAACGAAAATTTCTTAGCAAGAAATTTCACTGAGAAAGAAATACAGTACTGCTCAAACTCAGTTTCGCCAAGATCCTCGTACTCGGGGATGTGGTCTGCGAAGGAGGCGGTTTTCAAATCTCTCGGAGTCACATCAAAGGGTGCAGGTGCTTCGATGAAGGATATCGAAATTGGTCACGACGATCATGGAGCCCCAATTGTCGTCTTGCACGGAACAGCCAAGATAGAGGCCGAGAAAAATGGAGTCAAATCCGTGAAAGTTTCCATATCTCATGACGACATCCAGTCTGTAGCCGTGGCTATTTCTGAGCTATAAGGCGTGCTTACGAGCGTGACAGGTAGCGCTACGAGTTGGTAAGATTTCTGTATAAAAGTATCAAATGTGAATTCAGCGAAACCCGTAGTTTGATTAAAAATTCCGTTTGTAACATTTACTTGAGTGGGTCCTCACTGTGGTACGCCAAGATCAGCCCATTCAATGTATCCACAATCTCTTTGCATTCCATTTGGTTCTTCGCTTCGAGATAATATTTTTTTATGACTTCCAGATTGTTCTTGCTGACCACTATCTTGAAGTATGCGTTAAATTTGGCACTTTGCTTGACTTTAGTTATCTGACTGATGTTGAAGCTGGAAGTTTTAGACTCGTACCACGATCCTTTGGATTCATTGAAAGGTAGGATGTATATTTGATACCCGTCTACAGCAAGAGACTTGGGGTGCCGATTCTTGAATGACATTTGTTGTCTCCTCCAAACGGTCCATCTGTAATAAGACGACATTGATGGTAAGTAGTCTCCGTTTAACTGGATACCTTCGTTTTTCGGAATTTCCAACTGCTGGTTTGTTGATACTTGTAAAGTGGTCGAATGAAGGATATTCTGCAAAGTGCGATTCCGTTTTAAGCGTGAAAATTTTGAGTCTTTCAAAGACGGATTAACCCTTGACTTCATACTAGGTATATTTGCAGCTGTTTCGCCGTACGCAGGGGCCTCCTTAAGGCTTAAAAAATTGTTGCTTGAAAATGGCTCCCGAAGAACAGTTTGGGACTCAGTCCACCCAGTGAACGGCAGAGAGAGATCGTCGGTTTTGAAAACCTTGTTTTCCTGGCTTTGGTGCCCCCTTAAATACTCAGCATTTGAAAGCATTTGCTCTGCCCCCATAATAAAAGACGTCACGGCCTTTTTATTCCCAGGATTAGTCTCCAGGCTGGGGCTTCTGCTTTCGAGTGTCACTCCCGACAGGGGACTAGATAGGACGCGCTCATCACCACCTCGTCTTTCACTGTAATCGTCAGACCCTCTTTTTGCGAGTTCTGCTTGTTTCATATTCTCTAGGTTCTTATTTACCTCTAGTTTGTTGGTTGACAGTGTTAAGTGTGACCTGTCCAAGACAAATTCATCCGCACCATAAGATTTGACATCTCTTTCGGAACTCAGAGGACCAAAGTCATCCTCGCGCTTGCCTTCCTCATCAACCAGGAATAAACTCCAAGAATCCGGATTTTGGTTCTCTTCAGATGCGTCATAATTACCGAGCTCTTGAATTTTTAACAGGATGTATCCAATAAGCTCGGCGCAAGTGGAAGACTCGTTGACGAGAAGCTTCAACGGATTTCTGTAAGCCACACCCAGTGGTGGAACTGAGACTGAAATCTGCATCAACGCGTCAGCCGGACCTTTTTTCGATCCGACGTAGTTATAGTATTCCAGAGAGACCTTATGTGTTTTGAACATCGCAGTCAAAGCAGACGTCTTATCGGGAATGAAAGATGCCACAAGTGGCTTTCTTTCAAAAAAATCGGATTCCTTACCTTGTGCCTGCCGCCCATCCTGGCCATATAAACTTCTCGAACCACTGACGCAATCGACATGCGGTTTCAACGGGTGTTTGACATTGAGCCTCTTTTGTGCTTTCTGATCAGAAATACCTGCTTCGGTAGCACAGGCTCGAAATGCACCACTCCCAGCGGACCCAAGCTCTTGTGTGACAGTCTCAGATCCATTTCCATATATATCGTCGATGGAGCTCGTTTGTAAAACTCTGGGTGTCGGGGTAGGAGCACTCCCTATTAAAATCCCTGAATCAGCCAGAAAGTCCGAGTCCGACAGATATATATCGGAATCAAATTCGCTATGATAATCAAACGCATCCTGTTCCCCAGAAGAATTAAATGGATGCCTAAGAAACGAGTCATCATTTGCAGTACTTGAAGCCACGGAAGCCAGCTTATCCACACTTCCGCCGTCTTCTTCAATGGCCAATTTTTCATCTCCTGAATGTGAGCGATCAGTACTTGACAGATGTACTAGATCAGCAGGGTAAACACCTTTGCTAGAAAAATTGCCGGGTATTGAAGCTCTTTTCAATTCGCCCGAGTCACGACCCTTGTTAGAAGAGTTATCTATGGTACACTGTAAAGCATCCCTATCATCGGAAAGTGCAACTCTTTGGGAACGCTGCTTAATCAAACGCCCAAGGTTTAGTAGACCTCGCGGCTTTGATTTGTGATTAGCATCATCCCCACTAGACGTATTCTCCGATCTACAATGCCCAGATTCATATTCCATCAACCCCGCTTTGAAGGCTGGCTTTGCAAAAGCTGGAGAAATTTCAAACACTGAATCAGAAGCATATATGGTGCCATTTACTGATAAAGACATATCGGAGGTCTTGTCTTTTTGTAACCGACCTTCCGAAACGTTATCTGATGACCCACTCAGGAGAGATGTCTGGTTTATCTTAAATGAAGAATTGATCGAGTGTCCACCTAGAAGATGTCCATAATCTGATCCAGATGAACGCTCGCTATTGCTAGGCATGTCTTCTCTCGCTGATATCTTTAACCCACTCCATCGAGGTGGCGGGGATCTGGAATAAAGTGTCCTAAGCCGTAAATCACTACTTTCATCACAACCGTCAAATCTCAATCTGGACTCGTCTGGATTATAAAGTAACCCAAAAATATATCCGTCAACATTGTATTTGGATCCTGTGTGTATTTCCCCTTTGATGTTCCGTTGAGTGTCGGAGCTTCCAGCCCCATCCACAATAATAAGCGAACGCTCCCTTATTGCATTTACTAGCAGCGTAGAGTTATAAGAAGAAGACATCAGACATCAACCTCGCATTTAGTTCTACGTTTTAGAGCAGCAATCAGATCAAAGCACCTCCTTCAAGGTAATAAATAATAGACAGCCGAAAGAAAGGATATAAATTAAATAAAAACATTTAGTCGCGACTATCGTCTTAAAGTTTTGGAACGCTCAGGCGAACGAGCAAGGGGGGCTCAATCAATCATATGGCTTCCAACGTACCTCTGCTCAAAATCACACTCTCTTTCAATGTCCAAAGAACTGCTTCTTTATGACATCCTGGATCGAATCTTTCAGTCTATTATCCTTTTGAACAAAAACAAAGGGGTTACCCGGCTATTCTACCATCCAATCATTTATTCACCATCCGTTGAATTATTTTGAATATATTTCTTCGTGGCAATCTCTTACACATCCGGTAACCGTATTCAATCAAATCTGTTGAGTGAATTCAGGAAGAAAGGAATCTCTAGGAACGATGGCTGGCGCATACACAATTCTTGGCAAGGCGGTTCCTCCGCACCATGTACGTACTTTACATTCTGTTTTCTTGAGACGTGGATTATTTCAAGAATTCCTACTAACAAGATATTGTAGCTTGCCCTAGCAACCATAGGGGCTGTTGTTGCTTTAGTGGCTCCAAAGCCCTGGGCTCCTAAGACAAAACTAGAGCCAAAAATTGATGCTTCATCTGCAGAGGAAGAGAAATTCATCAAGGATTTTTTGTCCAAACATGAAGCGAAACATTGATGTGAAGTTCGACTTGAACTTGCTGCCGGAGAAAGATATACAGATCTGCCGTGTTTTGGTACAGAAATTGGCAATTATTTTTCTTATTTGGTTTTCGTTTGGTACAATTTACAAGAGGAGCGTTGGCTCATCCATCCAAATTGGTAGCAGGAATGTAATAGAAACATTACTTTAGATTAGTCAACAGCTTTTATCACCCTGTCCTGAATTAAAAAAGTCCAATAGATTAGTACATGGCTGTCATGCCCCTTTGAAGACCGCATCGTTAGCCAGCGGATCATGGTTCACAATCCCCTCCATCTTCTTCATCTTTCTCAAAGTAGCCTTCTCCCGCCTTTCGTTGGCATGCACGGCAGCTTGTGTTCTTGACTGCGCTCTAACGAAATTAGGAGAAACATATTCCTTATTTTCATAAATTTTTGGTCCCCCGAAAGATCCCTCCAAAACCATGATTGGAGTCAAAACGCATCGAGGTCCTATTTCAACCAAGCTAAATTCACCAGACTCTGAATTGCCCTCACCCTGGAAATTTGAATTTTCAGTTTCGGATATCTGATAATTTCTTATCCAGATCTTTCCATCAACAATGCTGAATGTTAATACGTGATCAATAAATGGTTTAGACTTTCTCGCTGATGGAGGGACACCAAACTGATGAATGAAAAGTTCCTTCATTAATTTGTAATGACTTTCTGTGTCAAAAGTTGAATCAAAAGACAAAATAGGCCTAGATCCTTTTAGGCAATTCCCAGTGAAGTTCAGTTCTTCCATTGTGTGTAGGTTTTGAACATGAAACTTTATAGTAGGACCATTAGGTGGTTTTGAGATCCACATATACAAATCTTGGTGTTTTCTGCACTCGAAATATAGGACATTGTTACAGTTGTGCAGCTCAGCGACTTCATTAAGCTCAAAAAGCCGCTTTTTAGTATCAAATTTAGGCTCCTTTCGACTATGAGGAAGTAGGGCCTCCAAATCACTTATAAAATGTCTATGCCGATAGGTGACACCTCTCGAGGAAATTAGTAAAACTCGTTGCCGATTTACCCTTTTCTTTGGTAAATCTGTAGAAACTCCAGTGTCTCCCTTTTTGAGGGTGCGATAAATAGCCGACATTGGTCCGTTTTTGTTCAAGTTGAAAGAGTCAAGAGTTCCTAGATAATGATGGCCTCAAGCACTTGCAATTTTAAGATTTATGAAAATTTTTTTGCCAAAAATGCCAAACATCTTTACACCATAATAGAGCATGTAATAAAGTTGAAAAATATAATCAGAGTGTAAAGAAACTTGATGTTCTTTATGTAAGCCAAAAAACTATGATTACGTAATACTTTTTTTGGGTGGGATACTTATGGTAACGTCGTCCCGAACCCAATCACCAGTACGTCTGATTAATTAAGACGGTATTATCTATTATAATGCCTTTATAGCTGGGTATAAGTTAATAGAGCTAATATCTTACCTATTGGTTTATATATGATGATTGCACTCCCTTGATCCTTGAGAAAAGAATCAAATGATGGGAGTTTGTTGGACAAGTATTTGTAACCTTTGATCTTGTCAGTGAACGTATGAAATAACAATAAAGAATCTGCTAGTAAGTGTTTCAGAATATATATCTTGCTATAATCAAATCGTTGATCTGAAACATACGGTTATGATTAGCTAATCATTTTTATAAAGTCCTAACAAATATGAAGCTGTCGTCAAGGTCTTAGAATATTTGGTGGCAGCACCCATCCATGAAGTAATAGTAGCTTTTTGATCTCTCAAGAACTTACAGACGATAGACGACTTCTCTGAGATAATTTCTCGGAGTATTGTATGCTTAAACCATGATTTCCCCCGACCTCTCAAGGAGCATCACCACTGAGAAGTGTAAAAAATTAAGAACCTCAAACGATAAGGAAATCTCATAACCTTACCCTACCTTAGAAAATAAATTTATATTGTATAATCCTACGAAGTAAACTTCACGAGACACAGCAGAGCAACCAATATCATCCTCAATTGCCAATTTCTGAGAATATGGCGGAAATTGGTAAACGTGGAGATGCAAATTCAAATCAAAGCAGCGATAGCTCTTCTGATGATTCGGATATGGGGCTTGCAAACATCACTCCCATTTTTTCATCGCGAGACCAAAGAGCAAATCTAGGATCAAGAACTGGACGACCCCAATTACACCCAGAAAAATCACCTGTTCATGTTGATACGAACGTGCGCCGGGGGGAGGAATGCCACTCTATGACCAACACACAACCCAGAGAGGCGACATTCAGTTCCCGATCTCAACTTGGATATGTGTTGTGGAAGGAACGAGAATTTAAACGGTTACGCCGTGAAAGAAACTCCTTGATCGAACGCGAGCTTTCGCGAATGTCTACATCGTAGCTGCCACACTTGCTACGCATCATTCCAAAATTATCAAATCTTTAGAGGAGCAGGGACTTTACAGCTGCTTGTATGCACATCAAACTCTATGAAAACAATTCAGAACTCAAGGTCTACATACCAGGCTTCCACTCCCTTAATTGTTCGAGAGCAATAAAGGTCAAGATGGTATGAGGACCCAATCTAACAAACGCAGGGGTCCAACCACGAAACATGAACCCAATCCCTTCGTTTTTCACAGCATTCTTCAATATTGAAAAGGCACCGTCCCCTGCGGCAGAGCTATTCATAATACGAGTCTTCACAACATCAGCAGGCGAACAAACCGTAGTTGCTGTTAAACCTGCCAATAAGGATGCTGAAAAGTGGGTAGCTTTGGTAGTGGGATCCCAGCCAAAATTTTGTACCAGCATATTCTTTGAGACGTCATAGGATACAACCTGAGAGGCAGTCATCAAAATACCCCTCGCCAAGTTAGGCCCCAGCCCCCTGAACAAGGCAGCAAAACTTTCTTCTCTGCAGATCTTAAACAAACCATCTAGTGCATTTTTATAATTCCTTCTTTGATCTAAGGGCAAGGTGTTATCATTCTGCATTCGAATATTTGCAATATCCGCAGGATTACCCACCAAACCACCAACTGCACCAGCTAACATCGAGCAAATCAGTAATGTTCCAGTGGATGGCGGCGAAGCAGGATCCCTTGACGCCATCGACTTCAACTCTTCGTATACCCCAAACCTTGCAGTGGAGTAGGTTGCCTGTCGTAGAAGGGAGGCCGAAAGACCAGAATAAGCCGCTAAAACACCCTCATTCTGCACAATCTTGACAGCAACTGAAATCAGACCATCTCCTGGTTTGGCTGCAGTCTGAAGCCGGACCTTCGCCAAATCAAGTGGATGGGTGAACAAACAAGCAAACATCGATGCAGCACCTAAAACAAAGTTAGTTCAAATTTATTCATTTTTGTTTGAATGAACAAGCTTACTCACCTCCATACCAAAATCTAAACGCGGACTTTCTGTTAGAATTTGCAACTCAGTGACACCGACGGCGAATTGATGTGAAAAGGAACAACATCAGGGCCTTGCGATTACGCAATACGTACGGATAGCGGCCTTTTGGCTCTGATTCCAGCTTTTCGGATGACATGCTCTATACGAAATCTTTCTCTCAGCAACTATCAGATGAATGAAAGTCTTGAAGATATTTCGTTCGATCCTCAGCTATTGGGTTACTATTGTAATGGGGCGATATTGGACTCGAACAACTTATCAAGAACTCAGCCGTGAAACTTCTACCTCGTAAAAAACTTTTTTTCTGCACAGCCTGGTGCAATCTAGATCCAGCCGTTCAAAACTACACGTAAGAAGCAACAAACTATTTTGATTCGTCGGTAGTGCCTTCATACTATTCCACCTCGAAGGTAGGGGGGGTTAAAGAAGTTCCGTCTTTATTCCCACAAATATCCATCGTCTTGGAAACGTAATTCTCGAATCCATATCATTCGTCACTGCGGGGTTTTGATTCGCGGATTTTTTCAAACCCGATTTTAGACGCGGAGCCACCTTACTTGATGCAGCACTCGAAAATCAAATGGCTGAAAAGGTAGGGTAAAAATATTGTTGTACAATCGATACACCTGTCGGTTTTCAGAAAAATAACTTCCTCTCGTGGGGTTTGAACCTAGAAATTTCGAGATCGTTTCGAGGCAGTAGCACATTCCACAAATTCAAGTAGCAGATTTGAAAAGAATTGTAGCACCGTCAGCTGCAGCAAAATGTCAAAATTTTGGGCTCCCTCAACGGCTACTTCAAATGGCTAATTGAGCATTTGACATCACCTCCTTTGAAGCGAAAACCGATTTAGATGGACACGATAGTAGCTGACCAGCATCACGGACAAATGGTCGACAAAAAAATGGAGGGAAATCATGACCTACTGTAAGTTTGATATTCAGTTTTGAACAGTTTGGCTTATATACTAACTAGACTACACGAAAGGCTCAAGACCATCTGCGATTCTTTAAACACGCTTCTTGAATCAATTACAACTTTGAATCTACAAGGCTCGGCTACCACTCTTTGGAGGGAGAAATTAGATGATTATTTGAAGGTAAGGATAAAAAACTATTTAAAGGCTACCTCAAGATTTCTAACCGTATACAGGCTCTTGCTTCGGTTGTACATCGCAACGATTTGACTGACTACAACAAGACGTTGATATCACAAATCCATGCAACCGCTAATTGCATTACTCAGGTGTGCATCGAAAGAATTTCTCTTAAAGCGAAACTTGACGACTACTCACTTAGACGCAGTCATGTTGATCGTCGAATCGATGTTCCTTACAACCAAAATGTATCCTTTGAAAACGTGTTGACTCTAGGTTACAACGAGTCTCACATAATGCTAGAGAGCGATAATTCTGTCTCTTCAGATGCAGTGAATACTGCCTCCACTAAGACTACTGAGAATATATTGCCTCAATTACACAAAGCCACACATTTTTCTGGAAGGCCACCATCCAAGTCTCCAGAGCATCAACTACCAAACACAAAGGGCAAGAGGCTATCAAAAGCAGCCATACAAATCTTGAATCAATGGTGAGTATTGTCATACACATCTGAAGTATGTGTCACTAACATTTATCTAGGTTTGTGGATAACGAAGATAACCCGTATTTGACTAGAAGAGATTTAGAGGAAATGGCTTTGAAAACAGGTCTTCGTAGTTCCCAAGTCAAAAATTGGGTCTCAAACAAAAGACGAAGAGAGAAAACAATAACAGTTTCCAAAGAACTCTGTCAACTTCTTTCATAAATAGCACTTCAAAATATTGTAGAAAATCGTTAAATAATATTTTGTCACATGATACCCCTTTTTTGGCTTTGTCTCAAATTGAATATTCACTTATCCTAACTCTCGCAAATTTGGAGGACAAAATTAAAATGATTCTTCTGCATCAAAAGTGAAATTGCTAATAAGTTTATCCCAATGAGCCTTCAACTAATGGAAAAGAGCGAACGGCTAGGCCTTCTTTTTATTACTGAACTTCCTCAGCTACCAGTTGCAACTCCTATGCTTCAGCAGTTGATGAGACAATATAAAGCAAACCTCAAATCATCGAGCAGAGCAAATAGAGCTTCAGTTTCAAGCAGAAAGAAAAAAGTGCGCACCAAAAGAAGAAAATCTCTTAATGGTTTCATGGCCTTCCGTGCATACTACTCTAAGGACGTCTTCACATATCAGGATCAGAAACAGCTCTCGCAAGCACTAGCCAAGGTATGGACATCAGAACCAAGTCAAAAAGTGTGGAATCGGTACGCGGCAGAGTTTAATCTTTATTCTGGCAATTTAACGTTTGGTGAATGGCTTGAAATAAAGCTGGGCGAGAAGGACGAGGATATCGATGGTTGTTCGCAAAGCCAAACTACCTGGTGTAGGATGAACACTATTTCAGACCTACTAGTAGAAGATGTATTCCATCAGTCTTAGGACAGTTCCCAATGAGGCCTAAGCTTGGACAGAAGTGATTTCGATGTGAGTGAGGGAAGCGGGAGTGGAGAGCTCAACCTGTGGGACATACCAGCAGGAGAGAAAGAAGATGCAGTAAAGGAAATCTTCCGATGCTCATTAGAAAGTGAGTTGCAGGCGCTTAAGGAGCGAAGGGTACCAACGGATGGCTTGAAGCAACTGTACAATGACATGATGTTCAAGTGGTTGGGCGAGGAAGTGAATGGGGTAGGGGACAGCCAACCATACTTCCTGGAAGAAAGCACTGACAATCAAGCTTACGACTTTGATTTTGAGTTTGCATGCTTTAGCTCCGCTGTGAATAATCGACAGCCAGGCGAAGTGGATGGGCATGAGCTTATGAGTGATGTGTTAGAAGACGATGTATGGAAAGCCTACTTATCAAAGTATAATGGCAGAGAGGCTTTGAAAGCCGGGAGCAAAAGAAAGACTATCCCAAAAAGTTGTCGGGAGATTTTAGAGTCTGTGTTTCGGCTGAAGCCTTTTCCTAATTCAAAAGAAAGACGTATAATTGCAGAGCGATGTGGAATCACGCCAGTCCAGGTCAGGGTGTGGTTTACAAATAAGCGAGCAAGAAGCAAGGTCTACAAGAGAGAGAACAGCTAAGATTGAGAACTTAAGAGTACGTAGCAACATAGTGTTTAAAAATGTCAGTCGTCGTCCTGAATGTAGCTATACTTTCGAATCTCGCCTAATTTCTTCCTAGCAGCCATTAGTGCAGCTTCGAGCCTGAGGATTTCCACTTGTTGTTCCATTTCAACAGTTTTAGTCTCATGAGAGCCAAGCTTGGAATAATCGACATCATCCAATGCCTGCTTCTCTGAGAGCAGGCCAGTGACTTTTGAAACAAGAAGCTTGCATGTCGAATTCACTTTCCTAGAAGCAGACTCTAGGTTGCCTTGCGACTTAGACATCAGGTCTGACTTCACCCTCGACGCCGAGACAAGCTGAGCCGTAGAAGCTGCAACCTCCCTAGATGCCACTATAAGCTCTTCTTTTGAATTACTCCCCAACAGGACCCCATCTGCAACCTTGATTAGAGTACCAGTAGAATGAGCTATTTGCTTAGAAGCAGAAATAAGACCCTCAGTCCACTTGTTGTTCTTCTTATAAAACGAAGCCTTTGTATTAGACCCCCTTCCGTTGTTGACAATTTCTTCTTGCGACTCGCTAGAGGCTTGAAGCAGAAGCTTTATTGAAGCAATAATGGCAGATGCAGCAGACAAGATAGCTTCATTCACCTCCATATCAAAAGATGATAGAGAGTCTTTGGCCCTCAGTAGCATATCATCAAGAAGAGCGGACGCGTTCTCAATCGCTTTGTTTGTATTTGCCATCTCCCTGTCAATTATCTCACCAAGCTCTTCTGCGCTGGATTTCAAATCACCCACTGCGTCAGGGGACTTAACAGAATCGACTAGCTGGAGCAGCGCCTGTATCACCTCTTGAACATCAAGATTACCGTTGATCACTTTGTCGGTCTTTTCCTCGTCAGTCAATGATGTCAAATTCGAGGTGAATAGCGTCTCCAGATACACCAGGCCCATCTCAGCTAAATCCTTTGCACTGTCTGTAAGATCCTGCTGGAAGTCGTCTTCTTTAACCAATGAAGACAATGCTCTTATATTAAATAGCACATCTCTAATTGAGGATGCAAAGCTTGCAGTGCTGTTAACAACAACGACGTTCTCAGCATCTAGACCATCGGCAATGAAATTGTTAAAGCTCCTGGCAAACTCTGTTGACAAATCAGATGTTTTCTCAATGAGGGTACAAACGTATTGAGGGGAAATGCTCGAGTTCATACCTTCTATTGGTGAGTCTAGATGATAGAGTGCATCTTCAATAACCTTGACGCCAGATCTTAAGAGTGCATCAATCAATGCAGTAAGCTTACTGTCATACGCAGCCCTGGACTGTGCATTCGGAGCCTCGCTGTCACTTTGATGCTTCACAAGCTCCTTGATAGTTTCCTCCATTGTCAATTGAGTCATCTGCAGTTCTAACTCTTTGTCCTTCAGCGTGTTCTCGATACCACGATAATTGTCTATCTTTTGTTTAAGCTGTTCTATCTCCTTGTTGTGGTGATCAAATATTGAAGACAAATTGGATGACTGTGTCCGTTCCGAGGATGATAGTCTATCCTCTAAAACCTTGACTTCTGTCTCGAGCCTTTCTATCTCATTCCTTGAGCCTCCCCTTTGTCTGTCGAGCTCTAATCTAGCACGATCCCTCTCCCTTATTAGGTCTGCTAACTCAATGTTCTTTGCTTTCAGATCCCTTTCCAATTTCTCACGCTTCTCAACTGCCTCTTGGGCTGACGATGCCTTCTGTTGAACCTTTTTAAACTTCGAGAGTAAACCTAGGTGCTCTTGCCTTAATTGGGTATACAACTTTGCAAGCGATTCATACTTAGTCTTCCAAAAAGCCACTTGCTCTTGCATGTAGCCTAGTTGCTCGTTTCTTGCCTGTATTTGCTGTTCACTGGATTGTGTTGTGATTGACAACTCGCTCTCCAAAGTTTGTACCTTTTGGTCGTACTGTTCTAACATGAGCTGGTCTCTGTCATGTTGTCCACTGAGTGCCAGCAGATCTCTTTCTAGCTCTGCAACTCTACCCTGAGCCTGTCTTTGCATCTGGTCTGCTAAAAGCTGTTGCTGCGCAAGGACTTGTGCTTGCTGCTGCTGCTGCTGTTGGTCTTCCCAATACTTTTGCTGCTGCTGTTGTACCTCTTGTTGATGAACCAAGGCAGACTGACGTTGATTTTCCATCATATTCTGCTGCAGCTCAAACTCTCTTTGCTGCTGCGCATAAGTGTCAGACACAACACCGGTTGGCTGCGGCTCAACTGCTCTAGGCGTAGACGATCCCGTTTCTCCTCCGTTTTGTTCTCTATCTTCCACTTCT
>JAJMLE010000018.1:0-39459 GCA_030564055.1 Ogataea mattraensis | reverse complement strand
CGAATGGAACAGTCTTTGGGTTGTAACCAACCTTCTTGATGAAGTTAGAGGTTTCCTTGATAATTTCCTCAAATCTGGCCTCAGACCAGTTAACAGAGTCCATCTTGTTGACAGCAACAATCAATTGTCTAACACCCAAGGTGAAAGCCAACAAAGCGTGCTCTCTGGTTTGACCGTCCTTGGAGATACCAGCTTCGAACTCACCAGTTCCACCAGCAATGATCAAAATAGCACAGTCAGCTTGGGAAGTACCGGTAATCATGTTCTTGATGAAATCTCTGTGACCTGGAGCATCAATGACGGTAACGTGGTACTTTGGAGTCTCGAACTTCCACAAAGCGATATCAATGGTGATACCTCTTTCTCTCTCAGCCTTCAACTTGTCCAAAACCCAAGCGTACTTGAAAGAACCCTTACCCAATTCAGCGGCTTCCTTTTCAAACTTTTCAATGGTTCTCTTGTCGATACCACCACACTTGTAAATCAAGTGACCGGTGGTAGTAGATTTACCAGAGTCGACGTGACCAATAACAACGACGTTAACGTGAGTCTTTTCCTTACCCATTTTGATGATATTCTTTACTCAGATAGAAATGCTGATTGATTTCTGGTATGAGATAGACAAGAAACTAAAAAGATCAAAAAGAACTACACAAAAGCTCGTTCGAGCTATTGAGGGAAACTCTCTTTCTTTTATATTGAGAAAAAATTTTTATTAATTTCCCAAGAAGGCGTGCTCAAAATTACGCACACTGAAGTTTGCTAGAGTAGGGTTCTATGCGTTGCTGCTCATAGTAGAAACCCTTTCTGTATCACTCAATCGATCCTGATGAGTACACTAATCTCAAGAAGACGTCTTTGAGCATCGATTCATGGCTGGAGACACAAACTCGAACTACGGTATATTGATCTGTGCAGTTACCCGGATAGAGGCAAAAAGAAGCAAAAAGAAAAAATTCAGTTAGAAGATCTAATTTTCAGATAAGAAAGGATCTGGAAGGGGGTTTGAAGGGGCTGAATAACAGCAATTGATTGAAGTACGAACTTTATTAGTCTTTTAGTAGCTGTAAATGTCTAGAAAGCTGAAACCTAAGTAGTCCTTAGCTAAAAAACAGGTACATGTGGTGAAATTATTAAGAAATTCGAGTAGTTAAGATATTTAATAAACCTTGCTATTTATATTTCATAAAAAATTGGCACTAAACTACTGTTTATTTACCATCATACAAAACATGTCAAATTTCAACGGTTTCCAGTCAGTGCTTGCAGGTAGAGTACCTTTAAAGCCAGTATAACATGGTCTTCTCCTCCCCGTTTGCGACGATAGGCGCGACGATTATAGATCCTTCCCTTTTTTTTTCGCGCTAACAGTTGGTAAATAAAAAGTAGATATATCCCCTTTTTCTTTGATGCGCTTTGACAATGACCCCAATCTCCATTTAGAACCAGCCATGGACTTAGCAGACAATGCATCTATGGTAAACAGTTTGTCTACAACGTCCAAAAGAAGACGAAGAAGAAGCGGTAGTTTGCGGCTCATAAAACGACCACCACAAAGTCCGTCTCAGCTGGTACAAGTATGGGGCGTGCTGACCTTGAATAACAACAAACCGCGCAATGAGCTAGACAAATTGTCAGATTTTGCTTTTACATTTTCAAAAGACTCTCAATTTCACGACCATCCAACATCACCCGGCTCAAAAGACCACGACGGCAACAGCGTCAATGCATCTATTCTCAAGTCCATAATGAAGCAAAACAAACCATCGTCACTGCCAGCAGTATTAGATGACGACGGAAACTACAAAAAAACTGTATCTTTCAGAGATGAAATCTCCGTGAGAAGTAACTCCCTTGGAAGTCTTAGCACCACACCATCAAGCCATTTGTTAGCAAACAAGAAGAAAAGAAACTTTAGAGAGTCTCCATTGTCTTCTAAGCTACTCAATTCTGGCCTGCTTCAAAAATCTTTGAAAACAATGCCTGATGAAAATAAAGTGCAGTCAGCAGAACTGGAAACTATGTGTTTTGAGCCTGATCATCATACCCCTGAACTTGACAGTTTTGCGTTGGATCTTTTGTTTGAGAACCCTCATCCATCACCTGCTGCTGCCCAGGATAAACCACAAAAAACCATTCAGTTAGAGCCTAAGCATGAAGCGCCATATATCATGTCTTCACCTACTCACGGGCCATTGTTGGATTTGGCAAATACATCTACTTCTCTGGACATCGATCTGAATACAACAAGAGAATCTGACAATATGGACCCTTTTGTGCAGAATACACTAGTTGGTCAACCATTGGGAGAATTAGACGTTCCAAAATTAGAGGAGCTGGATATCGACTCAATTGATTCCAAAATCAGATCTTTGAAATCGAAGAAGAAAGAAATCTTGAGGAGACGCAGATACGGCCACTGGTTCCATGGGGGCATTTTTGGCCATTGGAGACGAAGAAGATCCGATGAGCAAGCCTGTTCTACTCCAATAAGACAATATCAAGAATCACCTGGATCAGATTTCAGCCACAGCATGCTGACAGTCCATGCACTCAATCCCTCAATTTTGTACAGGGAAGACAACGAATCAGGGGGCTGTGAGTTTCCTACAATGACCACCACATCAACAGACTTTGGAACTCCTACAAACAGAAGACGCATCAGCATTAGAGATTTTTTTAAGAAGAAAGCTAGTGCGACAAAGGAAGAGCTCAATAGAAAGACAGAGAGGTCTATCGCGGACTCTTTAGATGAAAACATTGATCCGGAATCAACATGCTTGTACAACGACAAATTAAAGGACCTTTCTCTAGCCAATGCTAGCAACGTATTCTCTACGGATATCTGCTCACGGTCGGAATTGAACATTGAGGATATCTTCAACCAATCTTGTGGTTCTGTGAGGCAAACAAGGCGAGGCCCATTTCTGAATCTATCGAAAGACAGCTTTCCAGGTGAGAGGCCATCTCCAGAAAAGTACTCCAGTGAGCTAAACATCAATCAGTTGACCACTCAATGATACATATTATCTGGACATGAGAGTGATAGACGTTTCTGTGGCCCAGACGATAAAAATCAGGTCACTACTGGTTTGGGCCGGAAAAAAATACGCTGTAGGTGTTATGCATCTAGATAAGAAGCCTGGAGAAAAACAGTTTATTTTGATGCGGCCGGCCTCGTTTAAGAAATAAAAACATCATCAACTTGGTCTTATAAATTTAGCAAAAAGAGGGTATTGAGCACAATAACCAAACGAATAGCGCCACCACAAAGTGAAAAACCAACTATAGGCTAGGTCAACTTCGAAAGAAAGAGCATAAAGATGCTTAACGAGAGTCTTTTAAACTCAGCGACGCCGACAATTTTGTCGAGCTCGGGGGCTAGGAGAGGTTCATTGACGCAGATGGGGTCTCAAGTCCCGTGGATGAAAAGATCGGCCTCGAATTCTTCTTACTCTGGGGACGAAGAAACGTCTTTCTTGGCCTCTGAGTCATTCACAGACTATGGTTCCTCAGCTCAAGAGACATTTATACAGAGCAGAAGGGCTTCCTTGCTTTCTTCTAGGATGAACCAATTGAGCCTGGCACCTACAAAAACAAATGATGATGGGCGGATACTTGAGGTTTCCACAAGTGTTAAAGCAGAGATGAAGATGCTCACTAAAACTTCGATACCTTTGATAGCAACATTTCTTTTACAATACTCGCTTACTGTTGCCTCTGTCTTTAGTGTTGGGAGTTTGGGATCTCAGGAACTGGCTGCAGTCTCATTGTCAAATCTATTGGCCAATATTTCTTCTTACGGAATAATTCAAGGAATAGCTTCTTCATTATCTACTCTTTGCCCTCAAGCATATGGTCGAAAAGATTACAAGGCTGTGGGCTTGCATGCTTTGAGATGTATGATAATGCTTACATTGATTTACATTCCTATTTTTATTTTTTGGTTTTGGGGATCTTATCCGTTACTAGCGGCCCTTGTCCCTGATGAACGCCTATGCTCTTTAGCATCGCAGTATTTGAGAACACTGGTTTTCGGGGTCCCTGGATTCATGATTTTTGAAGTGTTGAAGCAATTTTTGCAAGCACAGGGCATTTTCCAAGCCTCCACTTATGTCCTTATTGTCTGTGCTCCATTGAATGTGGCACTCAACTTTACATTGGTCTGGAATAAAAGAATCGGAATGGGGTTTATTGGAGCTCCAACAGCCGTGGTCATTACAAACTGGTGTATGGCTCTTATGCTACTATTCTATTCATGCTTTGTTAGAGGATATCAATGCTGGTGTGGCTTCTCAAATCAGGTGTTCCACAACTGGAAAAGGACATTGCTTTTGGCAGGACCTGGAGTTCTTATGATTGAGGCTGAGTGGTTGGCTTTTGAAATAATTTCGTTTGCCTCCTCCAGATTTGGTACAATCGCTTTAGCATCACAATCGGTGGTTTCCACCACTTGCATTACCATTTATCAAATTCCGTTTGCAATCTCGGTTGCTTCGTCCACCAGAGTGGCTTGGTTCATTGGCTCGGCTTCCAAGGATGCTGCAGTGAAGGCCACGAAAGCAACATTGCTTGTTGGATGCCTTTTTGGTGTCTTCAATGCTCTACTCTTAGGTGTCTTTAGAAGAAGAATTGCCGCGTTGTTTTCCAACGATCCAGAAGTGATTAGTTTGGCTGGAAAAGTGCTGATAATAGGTGCAATTTACCAGATCAATGATGTGATTTCATGTGTGACAGGAGGAGTGTTGAGAGGACAAGGAAGACAATATATCGGAGGGTGGTTGAACTTATTCAGCTATTATTTGCTGGCATTACCGGTTGCATTCTTGTGTGCATTTACTTTCAAGATGCAATTATTTGGATTATGGTGTGGTATGGTGGTCGCATTAGCTTTTGTCTCAATTAGTCAAAGTTGGTTTGTTCTTACAAGTGATTGGGATGCGATTATTAAACAGTCTATTGAAGATGGAATGACTCAACAAGCAGATCGGGACGGTGACGATTCCAACCAATTGAGACCTACGCGGAGCACGGCCAGCTTTGTGGAACACAGTCTGATGAGCCCTACTATTTCAATAGTCAGCAACGAAGTTAACACAATCACAAATTTGAACCTATGATGATAAGGATAGATATAAATAGTCTTTTAATTAGACTTAAAAGCTTTAGTTTGTTTTTCTTGTGCCTGGGTCGATCGGCGCGCCGGTACTGTAATAATTCTTTGCAAAGAGTCGTTATCAAGGAAGAAAAATTATGTATTTAAAGGATTTAAAAGGCTTGATTTTGCCACTGCTAAATTTAAAAGAACACGGCGATTTGAATCCCCAAGATTACACTTTTTGCACAGAGAGATCCAACTAATACTTTCTGCTGTTTTAAGGTTTGTATTGGGCAATTAGATTTATTTATTTGTGTCATTGACAGCTGCTTGTTGTTCTGAAGTCGCTACAAAATGTCTTGGTTCGGTTCTTCTGGTGCAGCTAGTAATATTGATGACAAGATCGGCAATGCTACTTCGGAATCGATTCCCAATGGTGACATTGATTTTTCCACGGCATTGGAAATCAGTGATTTGATCCGATCCAAACAGGTGTCATCGAAAGATGCAATGAGAGCCCTTAAGAAGCGGTTTATGAACAACAAAAATCCAAACACCCAGAAGTCATCTCTCAAATTGATAGACTTTTGCATTAAAAATGGAGGGGAACATTTCCTGTTTGATATATGTTCCAAGGAATTTGTTGACCCCGTTGTTCTGACTTTGAATGACAAGCATTTGAACTCCACTGTGAAGGATTACTTATTAGAACTCATCCAGTCCTGGTCCATTATGTTCAGCACCCATCCAAAATTGGGATATGTCAATCAGGTTTATAACAAGTTACAAAAAGAAGGATTTCAATTTCCAGCTATCACAGATACTTTTGAAAGCACTTTAATCGAGTCTAAGGTTGCACCTGAGTGGGAAGATTCAGATGCCTGTATGTTATGTTCTACCCTATTCACATTTATTAACAGAAAACATCACTGCAGATCATGTGGAGGGGTATTTTGTGGCACCCATTCGTCTAAAACATGCGAGCTTCCCGAGCTAGGAATCACTATTCCAGTTAGAGTCTGCGACACGTGCTACCAGGAACATAATGAGAAGGTTAAAAAACACGGCAAGAAAAAGAGAAAATCTGTTGCTCTTGATTCAATCAAAGATGGTGACGAAGATTTGAAAAGAGCTATCGAGTTGTCCTTGAAGGATTCCGGAGTCTCCGTTATTAATCAGCCTTCTACGAACTCTACCTCCAACCCTACAGAATTTGCCGATGAAGATGACGAAGAAATGAAAGCGGCAATTGCTGCCAGTCTTCAAGATTTTAAAACTCAAGAGAGACCTGCAATTGAGCAAACGCAGCCGCAACAGCAGACCTCAAGCTTGTACGCCAAATTACTTCCAGAGACAACCACTAGTTCGTTCCAAACAGCAACACCTGATCCGCCAAGGCCTGCACAACCTGTGGTCCAGACAATTGTGTCTCGGATGGATGTAAATACGGTGACTCCTGTTGAGGAGAGGAACATTGTCTTGTTCAGCGAACTCGTGCAAAATTTGAAAAAAGTGCCTATACAAGAAAGAAGGTCGATATCACAGGATGCTGTTTTGCACAACTTGTACACCAACATTTTGAATATCAAGCCAAAACTAAACTCCCAAATCAACCAACAGACTTCTAATTTGGAAAGATATCAAGAATTATATTCTAAAACGTTTGCCATTACGGAAGTTTATGATCAGATCCTTCATAGTAGGCTTCAACCCACAATGTATCAACAGCAATACCAACAACACCAGCCATCTCCATATCTTCAAATGCCTTCTCCAGTGTACCATTCGCCTGTGCCAAGTCAACAATACATGCCTTATCCCCACCAGGAACCAGTGAATTATCCATCTCCCTACCAAGTTCCTTCCCAACCTGTGGTGACGGCTCCTCGCAAACAGTCTGTTGGATCCATGAAATATGCTGCAATTCCTCATCTTGACACAAATGTAACCCCGATGGCTAAACCATACGGCCATGGTTTTGCTCCTTCTTCGCCGTCCCAGCTATATCCAACTTCTCCAACCTCGAACGATCCTGTCAACTCGGAGCAGCCGAATACTCCTGCATCAGAGCAACCTGTTGTGGAGCCACCAGTCAAAGAGCAAAAGGTTGAGGAACCAATCAACCTGATCGACTTGTAACACCTTTTTTGGTATCCAAATTAGATTGTATAACATATATGGTATTTGCACACAAATATATTTTGGCAGATGCACCGCCTTGCAGTCTTTCCTGTAATATTAATTTCTCGATAATCATATTCAGAACCGAGACTAACAAATGCTTGTGTGTTCAAAAGTAGAACCTGTGATTTATTGTTACCTTCTTAGCCAGCGAAGATTGATGGAATTCGATTTTGGTATGCACTGATAGATGGGTAGCAACTTGCAATGAGAGAAGAGTTTGAACGGTCGATGAAGCGGCCCAGAATGGTTTCGGCTTGTACTTCTTGTCGAAGAAGGAAAGTCAAATGCGATAAGGCGAGACCTGCTTGCATGGTAAGTAAGACCTCAAAGGAAACAAACAAAGCTAAGGATGGCCATGCTAACCGTTTTAGGTATGTGTGAAACGAAATGTTGCCGGTACCTGCGAATATATGAAGCCCGATTGGGCATCATCTGAAGAGGCACCTGAAACCACATTATCGTATCCGCAAAATATGTCCAATAATTACTGGAGGTCGCCTTACAGTAGAGATGATTTGAAGTCGTCTGAATATCGATCTACAAGATCCATTTCTAGCTCTCCCGAACAATCGTTTTCATCAAGAACTCCGGACAGTAGATCTGCTGCTGGAGAGGTTCATGAATTGACACAGAAGATAATGCAGTTGGAAAAGCAACTTCGACAGGCGAGCCAAAACGGGAGTAAAGATGAGTTGGATCATAAGCACGATATGGTGAATTTTCACGGAACAGAATTATTTTTTGAACCTCAGTTGAATGTGTGTTTGACCAGTGGAATCCTCTCTCCGAGATCTTTTCTACTTAAAGATCCACTAATGAGTATGCTTAAAAGATTTGTTCAAATTGAAAAACTTAGAAAAGATCCTTCGTTTGATAGAGAGATCTTAAAACTGGCCCCTGTTCACGATATACACCACGCACGGAATAAGAACAGAGATAGGGTCTTTGAAAATAAAGCTTTTGATGTGTTTGATTACGAAAAGTTTGATGATAGGGCGCATGTCACAACTCACAAACTGAAGGCAGTGTTACCTTCTCAAAAGACCGCCTGGCTATTGTTTGATCGATTTTTCAGATATGTTTATCCTTTCATTCCAATTGTTGATGAGAAACAGTTCACCAAAGATTTGAGCCTGGTAATTGGACCACGTTCTGATAAAGATGAGGAAATCAAACCTCAAATTGAAACCAGATCACAAAACCTGGTTTTGACATTGTTTCTCTTCATTATATATCTGGGAAGTGTTACCGTTTACGACAATAATAGAGAGCCGGTTGCTGACCCAGGTTATGAAAAGGAGGTACAATATCTTATTGAAAATCCTCTCAGTGAACACATATTATCAACAGCACAGTACTTTGGTAATTTCATGCAGGTTTGCAAGTTTCCTTCTTTGCGAAGCATTCAGGTTGTTCTCATGTCTACACTCGCTTTCCGTTGTTCCCCTGAAGAAGGTGAGCACATAGAGTCAGAGGTCAGCCGTGGATTACTATATCAAATGGCAATTAATATTGGACTGAACAGAGATCCGGCCATGTATTTGAAAGCTGGAACCGCAGGGCCTCAAGTTAGCCTTTGGAGAAAGATTTGGCTAGTTCTTTCGTTTCAAGATCTTTCGTGGAGTGTGTTTGCTGATTTTGTGCTGCCACGGCGCTGGAATCACGACACCAAACTGCCGATCTTTCTGGGTGAAGGAAATACTAACAGTGACGATTTGGATGTGGAGAAGGGCGCGATACTGGGTTTAAGGGAAAGAGCCGAATACAACGGGATATTCGATAAGATTGCTGAATTGACCATGAATTTCAAAAAAGCACCTTCAGTTGCAGATATTGTTGAAGTGGTCACCGAATTGGAAAACTTGGTTGTTGGCAAGGTGGGGTGTCTTTCCGAATTTCTGGAATCCAAGCCATCTACCCGCTTTGAACAGATCAGGAAGGCCAACAGGCTTGTGCACTATCTCGAAGCACAAAATGTGATGGGATGCATTTTTTATTACATGTTTATACACTATGGTGATAAGGGTGACGGAACGAATGCTTTCAGATATTACAGAAAAGCAGTTGAAATCACTTGCACATTATCAGGATTGTGCCGTTCTACTATTTTCTCCTTATCGGAGTACTTTGGTCCTGGTTATGATTTTATCCTGACACCGATCATTCTGAATGCTTTGGCCAGGCAGCAATGGCAGTATAGCTCTCTGTTTACCAGGGTAAAACATTTTTATTACCACTTGTCTATCAATGCACAACTTGAACACAAAACAAATCTGTTGCTCACAGGTCTTGCAGATAAAATCAAGGAAACGTTTCGACTGAACTTGAAAGTGCACGAGAAACTCAACAACACATATTTCTTTGCATGGAAAATCAGCAAGATGCACACTTTTGTCTATAGAAAGATTTTGAACGTGGTGGTGACCGACCTCTTCGATGTGACCAAAGAACCTCTTGACGGCGTACCTGGTTCAGAGTTGAGTGTGGCTAGTCAATGGGGATTCGACGAGTTTCAAGAACTTGCTCGATTAGTGACTGAGGCTCTGGAAAGAAGTGAAGGTGATCATTTCCCCAAAAGTGCCTCTGCAAACGATTCTGCAGAAATTCAGCAACTCTCCAACATTGACTCCAATTGGATCAATAGAATGCTCAACTCCAAGAGCTTCCCATACAAAGATTTCAGCTTCACTGATCCAAGCACCGGCAAGTTCTTGTCCTCTTTGCAGGCTTCAGAACCTCAAGCTGCAACAAATACGAACGACAATTCGCTTTCTGATGCACTGAGTTTTGCTCAGGTTGGAGTATTTAACGACGGATCATACGATCCCATACTGGCTAATGAGGATCCCGACGGAAACTTAAAACCGCTATTGAACGACCTGGACAGCCTTTTACGCGACGCTTTCAACTTCGAGAACTTCTACTGAGCCTACGGAGTTGACTATCTAGTATGCAATATATCAATAACTCTGTGATATCAATTTCAATGGTTTTATGGGGCGACCCAAGAGTCTGATTAGCTAAGCAATTTATTTTCCACAAACCAAAGTTTCTCGAAAAATGATTCCTTTAATGCTTATTGGTACTGTCTATTTGTTAATAATATCACTTGTTGTAGCAATACACCAGCCAAATCTACATGATTGTTGCCATTTGGAGTTTGATTTTGCTATTTAATCTTTCCTCTTGCGACGAGCTGATTTGTCCCGACTCCAATCCATTGAATTGTTACCCCAAGATCTTTGTTCCCAGCAATCAGTGGCAACCCATCTTAGAAGGACAAGAAATTCCTGGCGGACTGGATATCCGTTTGAACATTGACACTTTGGAGGCAGAGGCCAAACTTGTCGATTCAGTCGCTAATCAGGCAGATAGTTCAGTGATTGTAATGCCTGAAATTGATCCCGAAAACTACTTGGATCATTGCCTGTCGTTTGTTCGGTCTTTTGTTGACTATGGGGTTGGAACATCTGAGGATTTGATAGATAAGCTCGTATTCATTTCAGAAATGAGCTCCAAATTCGAGTACGGAGTAGATATTATGAACTACGTCCAGCCCTTGTTAAAACTATCTGGATTGTATAAGACCGAATCAATTGGAAAGATTCCAAATGCACAGTTGCTACGAGTCAAAGAAGTGTCCACTATCATATTGGCTAGTTCAATGAGAAATAATGCCGAGGCTCAGACCATTTTTTGCTCTTATTTTTCGGATCCTCTTGATTTTATCAATAGATTAATTGATCTCGTCGATGGAAATGAGATGCTATTTAAACGGCGTCTAGGTTTACTCAGCTCGCTCCTAAATAATGGCACTTTCATTGAGCACTTCAACACAATCAAAATCAAACTCCTGAACTTCTTCCCCCAGATCAACGATACAGGTACCAAGGAACGCATTCTCCAATTGCTCAACGACATGAATCCTTCCAGCCTCAGAAATGAAGAAGATGAGTTGAATCGTCAATTTGCAATCACCGCCCAAGAAACTTTATGTCAGATAAACCAAATAGATTCTGAATCCTTCGAACTGTTGAACGCTCTTGAAAATCTAAAAATCAACAACAGGTCTTTATTCAAAGCCAACTCTGCATTTCTCGATTGGATTAATGAGCAGATTGAAATAGCCAAAGCAAAGAAAGACCCATTGGTGGATCATCTGATCTCTCTTCGACACGAGACATTCGGAAACAAAAACGCAATGAGAAAAGCTTATGCAGACGAGTTGTGATTGTCTTTGATAAAGCTTGCCACGGAAATTTTGGTCAACTTCAGTTTCAAAAGAAGCAGTGAAAGACATCTATGCAAAATGGTCACCACTGCTGCAAGCACCAAATACAGTGCCAGGTTCACTTTCAAGTTGTATTCATTCATTACGTCCAGCCCGGTATTGTAAGAACATTGTCCGCCATTGACTTTTTCGCTGTCTCGGCAGTATAGCTTTAACTTGTCAGTGAACACCAGATTGGCCACGGACATCACACAATAATGACTTGGGGAAAGATAATTCATAGCCGTGAGCAATTTATCGAGATCCATTGCCAAAAGACCAGCCATGGCAACTCCAATAGAACACACTATTGACACCACATTCAGTGCAAAACCTGGATGGTCTAACACAGTGTTGAATGACAGACCAACAGATTCTCCAGCATTGACCACTAACGTTGCGGTGTATGCCATGGTAAAAAAAAGTGCTGCATCGGTCTGCAATCCTATCACAAACATCATAAACACTGAAAATACCAGGCAATTGATGATTTCGAATGGAATCTCGAGGACTAGATAACTGATGAAAAATGCATACAAATTCGAAGCATCATCATTGTATTCGTCGTAAAAGTGATCCCGTTCTCTTGGATAAGTAGCCATGTCGTTCAGCATTCCTGTAAAGTATAGCGAGGCAATTTGCTGAACAAGACCAAGTCTGTTTTGTATACTGGTGTTGTCGTGCTTCAATCTGGCAAAGAACAAGGATAAAATTACAGCCATTCCAAGCACTTGCGTGCATCTAGAAAACAAAATTCTTTTGTCTCTCATCAGACTCAGCCAATGACGATGTGTCATCACCAGAAATCCAGTTGAAAAACTCACAGGAGCTTTTACAAAGGAGTTCAACTCCAGCCGCAAATCTTGCTTACTTTTCAATGTTTTGGTTGAATCAATTTGCAGTTGGGATTTGTCAGGTTGCCACGAATTCAATATATGATTCACTCTGAGTCTAGTTTTTTGTTCCAGCTCCTCGCTCGAGGTCACATAACTGATCATATCAATCACAAAATCCCCGAGATTAGTGAATTTTGGAACAGGATACCCTATTCTATCAAAATGGTCTATCAGATAATCTTGGGTCCCATTGAATGCCACCTTTCCTCCCTTTGCAAGAAGTAAGATAGTTCCAAATTCATCCAATGTACGCGGTTGGTGAATTGTCATAATCACAGTTGTACCAGAATCTGATAGTTGCTGCAGACATTGTAGAATCGAGGCAGCAGTAAATGAGTCAAGACCTGATGTCGGTTCATCTAAAATAAGGATCTTGGGAGACGATATCAACTGAATTGCAATAGACAATCTTCGCTTCTCACCACCAGATATACCTTTAAGCAATTCGTTACCAACAAGAGTATTTGCACAATCTCTTAATCCCATTTGAAGAATCAGATCATCAACAAGCCTATTAATGTCAGAATTCGACAAATTTTCCTTCGAAAGTCTCAATCTTGCAGAAAACCTTAATGTCTCCCGCACTGTAATGGATGCCAATAAATGATCATCATCTTGAACAACATAAGAGCACACAGGTTTGATAGTAGAAAAATCAGTCACTCTATAATTGTTAAGGTACATCGTGCCTGACGAGAAATACTTGGTGAATAACGAAGAGTGTAATCTTCCACTGATCAGATTCAAAAGCGATGTTTTTCCTGATCCAGACGGACCCATGATGATGTTCAATTTTCCAGCCTCAAATTTCGCATTCAAATTACTAAGAATTGTTTTCTTTCCAACGGTTCTTTTGAGTCGATTTTGGACAGCTAAGTTCACATCACGAATAACAATGTCAACGCCTGCTCTGGTTTGAGAAGGTTCGATAGTGGTCGAATGTTCGATATTTTCCTCATTTTGGATATCTTCACTTTTGATCTCCTTTCCCATACTGACATCCACTGGCTTTAATTTCAATATAATACCCGACAAAACAAAACTGCAAAACACAAATGCAAGTAGCACTCCAAACGGCACAGCTATCCAATTTTCCCAAAACCCGAGATTCTTGATGATATAGGTTCCTGAGTACTGCTCACAAATGGAATTCACATTTGCAGAAGAAGCATACTCTTTAAAACATTCACCTTTATACCCAGTGAACTCATTGGAAATGAGTAATCCAAAAGAGTACCATTGGTATGCCACATATTTGCACCAGCGCACATAGACAGGTAACTCTGACGCATTAGCGTACATTCCGTTGGTCATTGTCTGGAAAGTGAAATTGAGATTGCAGATCAATGTCGCAATACCAACATCTCGGGAAACTGCTGCTGATAAGGATGCAAATGCCATGGAATTGATGTGAAATATTATGTTACCGGCCATGTACCTGAAGAAATAAATAGGTGAATCGGTTCTCAAACCCATCATGAAATAGGTGAACACGGAATATAGTAAAGGAATCATAATGTCTTCGGTGCAAAGTTTGACTAACCTCCGAGCAATCAAAAAACCGGGAATAGAAATACAGTTCTCAGAACGCTCTCTGTCAAAAACCTTTAAATCCATTTGACACAACCTGTAAGTTTCATAAAGCAAAAACAAGTACACCTGGAGGGATGAAACCATATAGAGTGCACTTTCAGTAGATCTCAATCCGGAAACAGTGCTTCCAGGCTTGAAGAAAAGCCAACCAGTCATGAGACCCAGCAAAATGGCTTCGAAAATTAAAGCTGAATAACCAATTGGGTCACGGAGCTCCAAAAGGAAATTTCGCCTAATCAATATCTTCAACTCTCTCCAAAAAGGAGCTCTTCCAACTTGCTGGAAGATTTCATCCATTTCATGCTCTTTCTCGATGACTATAGGAGCTTGAATGGTTGAGTGGGGTACCTCTCCCATCTCCTGTTTCCACCGATCTATTATCCGGAAAACTCTGCGAGAAGACTCCTCTTCTTTGTCTACAGTCCGTGCGTCAATACTAGTAACATCGATCAAATAGTCAGCTGGATTAATGTTGTCAGGAATGACCAGCCCCAATGACTTGAAATGATCATAGATTTTGTCTCGCCTGTTTCCATAGCACAAATGGCCCTTGGAAAGAATCAAGATGTGATCGAAAAGCCTAAAAATGTCAGCACGAGGCTGATGAATACTCAAAATTATTGTCTTGTTGAGTCTTTTGGCCAATCTTTTCAATGAATAGCAAAGAAGATATGCATTAAAGCTGTCCAATCCGGTTGTTGGTTCATCCAAAAATAAAACACTGGGATTCGATATCAACTGGATTCCAACGCTGAGTCGTCTTTTTTCTCCTCCACTCAACCCCTTGTTGACCTTGTCACCCACCAAAGTGTCTCTACATTCTTTCAGTCCTAGTTCCAAAATAATTTCGTCCACCAACCGAGCACGCTCCAAACTCGAAGTCAGTTTTGGAAGTTTCAACTCTGCAGCGAACATCAAAGTTTCAAAACATGTCAACATGGGAATTAATATGTCCTGCTGCGTAACATAAGCATGACGCACGTCGTCTAAAGTGGTACTGTTATTATATGTGATAGTTCCAGACTTCACTAAAGTCGAGCGACTGAATTGACGAGCAGCTAAAGAGTTCAACAAAGTGGTTTTTCCGGATCCAGATCCTCCAATAATACAAGTCAAAGAGTTTTCGGGAATACTGAAAGACATAGGGTATAAAATAGTTTTCACAGATTGATTAGCTTCAATGTCTTGGGTTTTCTTGTTTCTTTTTCCAAAGCGTTTCCCTCCTTTCTTACTCGATCCAACTGCCAAATTAGACACCTCTATACGAACAGGCCTGGTTTTCGTGAAGGAAAGCTTGTCACCCAAGTCGACAAGATCAAAGCCCAGCGCGGCCTCTTCCCCGTTGAAATCTTCAGACAAAGAGCTTGTGCCATGCTGGTGTAACAATTGTTCACTCGTCTCCACTGTTTTCAAATTCTCGCTTTCCATAAAAAAGGTAATTGACAGAGACAGCACCAGCAACGGTTACTAGTTTTGCCAAGCAAGGAACACTCTTTATAAGCTTATCCAATGTTTTTATTCAACAATTACGAGAAAAAGTTCCCGCTTAGGAACAAACATGGCAGTGCCGGGCTCGTATATGGAGAAAACGGTAATTTTTCAATCCTCAGATTTGAGCTGAATACGAGGTTTGCTGATCCAAGAATCGACGTTCGAAGACGCGACTATCTTGTCAGAATAAAGGTGCCGTAGTAGTTGAATAGAATCTTGGTCAAGAGTTCCCGACGAGGACGATCGATGTCCTATAGAAACTGAACTCTTCTTAGCTGGTTGTTTTTCGTTCTCAAGACGGTTTATTTTCTCTTGCAAGATCTTTTCGTTGTGTAATTTGTCTTGCAACATAGATTTCATCTCTTCATACTGAGTCTTATAATACAAATTCTGGTCTTTAACATTGGTCTCTTGCGCTTCCAATTTTTTGGAAGCATTCTGAACGTCATGTTTCAATTTCAAATTTTCGATTCTCAATTGATCCATGGATCTTTGTAATTCTTCGTATCTCTTTAATTGTGTTTGCGTCTGTTCCAATTGCGTTTTTAGGTTCTTGTAGCGAGTATACAGATCGTAATATCCATCAAATATTTCCTTGTTAGTGTCTAATTCTCGTTTGAACTCTTCTCGAAGTTCTGCATATTTCTTGGTCAACTCGCTATTTTCCAGTCGCAAATCTTGCAGTTCAACGTTTTCTGAAATCAGATCAAAATCTCCTATAAGTTTCGATATAAGCTCATTATTGGCTTGCAATCTATCAGCAAGTTCACCTGCATCTTCAGTATGATCGTTATCAATTCCGCTGTCGGCGCGTTTAGGAAACTTTCCAGGAACCGATAATAAATCCTCGGTATCGGGAGTTTTACCATACCATCGTTCTCGGCTCGATTGTATTCTGCTGAGAGTATCATTTATCTTCCAGTCATCGTCCAAGTTTCTTGATGGAGTCATGGGAGGAGCAAGCACCGAGCTACGTCGACTTGAAAATCGACTCCGTGTATCTTCATAGTTCTCATTTTCGTCTTCCCTCTCGTCTAGCGCGAGATCATCCCAGCCATATCGGGTTTCGGAATTTAAATAGGTATTGTAATTGGTGATGGGATCTGATTCAACTGTGTTGTCATCATTTATTACCTGAGTATTCAATGGACTGGTAGCTGGCCCGAAAAGTGAATTGTACACCTTTCCAAACAATCCAAGTTTTGTTATAGTTGTTGTATCAGACATGGTTTGACGCGTGAACGATGTTTTTTAATTGCGGGCCGCTGACAGAGCAGATTTAAAAGCCTTACAACCAACAGCCTCTTCAGTTCTCTTTCAGAACGACTGGCTACCAGCTTATCTGTTTCCAAAGCGGTAAATCAACTTTGTAAAAGAACCACTAGTTGTATTATTTTGGTTTCATGCTACAGACGCGAGGAAAATTGACAGCCTAGAGATCCCTCAGCCACAGCCTGATTTAAGGCTGGTTTGCCGCGAACCAAAGTGAAAAACATGGGAGACAGGGCAAAAAATATACAAACCCATACAAACAAAGACCAGCAGGTTTTTAAGAGAAGTTGTGAGGAACGCTTTTTGCAGCAGACGATTGTGGCCAATGACAGTGTTATTTCCATTAATTCAGCTTGCAATCCTCTTGACGAGTCATTTTGCACTGGCAGTTGGGTCTGTCACGTATCCTTACGAAGAGTACTTGGAGTTCAAACCGTTGAAGAGAAACAACCTATTGGCTTCGTTTAATTTCGAGCTAAATTCCACCGAATTTCCCTTGTACATACCTCGTGACCAATCACAACATTATACGGTATTTTCGAAACTTTTAGGACCGATTTTACAAACCACCAATACCAGAGAACTCCATCTAAGATTCAGTCAAGGTTGGTATGATTCCGAAGTCTACGGAAAGTTACCAGTCGACGGACTATTGAGTGGGGGTACTGGAGTGGAACTGTGGTCACTTATTGAAGGCGAGTCTGAAAATGATGCCTTTTCCAGTTGGAACAAGCTGGCAAATTCATTGTCTGGTCTTTTTTGTGCCTCTTTGAACTTCATTGATTCGGCTTCTACAACATACCCAGTGACAATATTCAAACCTTCAACACCATTTCTCAAAGAAGGTATCAATTTGAAAAATGATCTATATCTTTTGAGAAGTGCTCTTCCCAGAGAACCAATTTGTACCGAGAATCTCACACCATTCCTAAAATTGCTTCCCACCAAGGGAAAGGCTGGAATATCGTCATTGTTGACAGGCCACAAAGTCTTTAATTCTCAATGGTCGTCAATGTCTATTGATATTACAACCCATTGTTCAGATTCTGGCCATTGCCATTTCCAAATGAAACAATCTATTTTTATGATTCTGAACGTGCCAATGACTTTAGAAAGAAATGAAATGCCTATTCCAAAACCAACTCCAGGGGCAAATTTGAGATGTGATCCTACGAAGCCAGTGGACTTGTATCATTGCTTCCCGTTAGGTGAGCCAACAGATTTAAAGTTCTCCGTTTCAGATTTGTTCGGTAAACCAATCGAAGGTGGTTGTCTCATAGCTGAGAAAACATCGAAAGTTTGTTCTGACTTGAATTTAAAAACATGGAATATTGATGTGGATTCAATTGCTGAGATCAAACCTCAGGTCGACGAAGAATCTAAAAAAGTCTGCCTTTTCTTGAACACAACAGATGAAGTTGACCTGGTGTTTCAAACATCGGACTCTACTGAAATAAATCCACTAATTGAGCCCCCAATAAAAACCTCTAGATCTTTGTCTGGCTATTCGCAGGATTCCGGAGGATTTAGAATTGATTTGACAAATCCTACTGACGAAGACCTCGATATTGTTGTATTTGAAACTATACCTTGGTTTGTTCGCTTGTATTTACACACACTCACCATCACCATCAACTCAACAACCACATACAAAGTGACAGACAAACAATTTGAGGAATTTTTGAATGGTATCATTTACAATCCGGCCATCGATAGACAAAAACCGTCTCATTTGGAACTTTCGATGAAAATTCCATCTCATACAAAAATGAAACTCGTACTCGAGTTTGACAAGTCCATGCTGCTATATGCAGAATATCCACCAGATGCAAACCATGGGTTTGAAATAGAACCTGCAGTGATCACTGTTTTTGAAAAGAATACTGATAAAGTGGCGTATCAAATGCGAACCACGACAGCACTGCTTACGTTGCCGACTCCCGATTTTTCGATGCCGTATAATGTTATCATTCTTACGTCGACTGTCATGTCTTTGGCATTTGGAGCAATTTTCAACCTATTATGCAAACAAACCGTGACTGAAGAGGATGCCGAAGCGAGAATGGGTGAAAATTTCGTTAAAAGGCTACTCGGGAGACTAAAAGAACTCAAAACCATGCTGCAACAGAAAGTCAAATCTTTGATGGGAAGAAAGAAAACAAAGGAGTCGTAATTATTAAATCTTATTTGCCTTTCTCTTACCGTCGAGAAATTCTTCGACTCTCACAAGATATCTGGACATGCCACAGGATGTCCAATTTAGGGAGACCCAAGACACGAATTTCAACACAAGTTCTTTCAAAATCCGGCCGCTGCTGCCATCAATATCTGCAAACTTGGTTGGGTTTAGCAAAACATAAAACAATTCCTCCCACAAATCAGTTTGCCAATATCTTCTAATAGGTTCACTGGGTCCCCACGTATTCGATCGTGTTTCGACAACGTCAATAGAGCTTCCAAAAAGCATCATATGAATAATATTGGCCACTCCGTAGTAGTCACGCTCGTATTTCCATGCATTTCCACGCAAAATTTTAGAACAGCTTCCAGCTTCATTGCAATCCGAATCAGCAGCGAAACAAACATTGGACGGAAACAAAGTAAGATCAATAGCCTTCGTGAAATCGATGAGGACAAGCTCTTGATATGTTGGTTTATGAACAGGTTGGAATGCTAACATACAATTTTCAGGCTTCAAATTGCCATGGACAATACCCACTGAGTGTAGTTCTATGACCTGGCGAAGTAGTTGAATAGTGATGTAAATAACAAGTGACTCTTCGAGCTTCAAAGACTGGGGTTGCGTACTAAACGTTATCAAGTCCATCACTGTGCCATGTTTATAATAAGGCAATACCAAGTACGATTCGTCTTGAAACTTGTAAAACTGTTCAGCGGAGATGAACTTGGATCGAGCACGCAATTCTAGTTGTTTCAAAATGTAGTACTCCCATTCATTAGGAGGTGATTGAATTTTGATAGCATTCAATTTACCATCTGGCTTCTCACTCAAATATATCGAAGCGCAACTTTCTAGTCTACCACTTCCCAGTTCTTTGGTCATGCAATACGTCTCTTCGAGAACCTCTAACATGGAATGCCTGTTACCCATTATTGGAGCAGTATGGGGCTTGAGCATTTTCTTCAGAATCGGAAGTTTAGACGAGTTTGAATCAAGCAAATGGTAATTAGGGTAGGCTATCAAAGCCGATGGGAGTTTGTTAAGCAAATTTTTTTGCAAATTAGAATCAAATGGATTGATACGAACCTCCTTATCAGCGCTCAAATTATTGGCAGGTTCATCCATGAATGGAGAACTCAGCATTGCAATGTCGTCACCATTAAGCTTTTGAGGCGTGGATAGCGGTGCTTCATTTTGATTTTGAGGAATGCGATTTGTAATCGTCTCCGTCACAAAATCACTCAACCCGTGATCCAATGGTTGTTCTTCATCTCCATACTGTTGTTGACTTGGCGAATCGCCCTCTTTCAAAGGTTGGTTTATCATTTGAAAAACCTCCTTCATGGATTGTCTCGAAAAAAAGGTCAAAGTCGGAGAGTTCATAAGTCTGGTGCTCTCATTATCAGTATCTTCAGTGGGAGCTTGCTTTTTCCTCACAGGCGTGTTGACGACCTGGGTTAACTTCCTTTTTCTGGCCGCATAATAACAGCCTCTGCTAAGAACAAGAATCTCTAATAAACTTCTCTCTTCTTCCTTTTCAGAGGGAAAAAGTAGATCAAAATTGAAATCAAACTTTTCAGTCCTTTTACCAGGGTTTTCAATGATTTTGGTCACAGGGAAGTTGGTCAAGCCGTCTCTAAACACCTGGAAATCTTCTTTACTGTGTGGACGAGTAGTGCTATTTTGTTGTACAAGTTTCTCACCAGTCCAAGAGGTAGGACGCATCACATTCTCTTTTCTAGAATTTCCAATTGAATCTAGGTGTGTCCATATCCCTGGAGTTTCAATAGAATTTCTGGATTTTGTGTCTGTTTGATCGTTGAAAACACTAAAATTGGATCTTGAAGCAGGTCGACTGTTGGTAGCCGCAAATCCAAGTCCTCCTCCTGACGAGTTAACCAAATGGCCAGACTTCTTCCTTGGGTCATTTCCAAATTGCTGTTGTCGTAGTTTAAAATTGTCATATGCTTTTTTAAGTCGGGCTGTAGGTCTTGCTTTAGCATCTATTCCAAGAGCAAAGAGTTCATCAGCTTTTTTGAAATCGCCTTCAATTTCCATGAAATTTGCAAAACTCTCATAAAATAAAGCCAAATTCAATCCAATTTTCTTTTTGAGTAGATACTGAAAGATATCTTTGGGATTATCGCTAAATTTGATGTATTCCAACCAAATTTTAAAATATCTGATCTCATTTTTGTAATATTCGTCATCTTTGAAATCATGTGTAATCTTCTCCAGCAATTGTATCAAACCGGATTCCGTAGAACATCCAGCAGGATAGTTGTTATGGATCCAATCCAAATACTTCAGATAAGGTTCAAGAGGATCATCCAAATCGCTTAGAATTTCTGGCTGTAATTGCGCTTCCAGCTCTTCACGATCATCAGCAAGGGTCTGTCGAAGACCTTGCCTATTCACATTAAGGGCTTTAACCAAATTAGTGGCCGATCGACCCTGCTTCAACGGCTGAATATTCTCTTTGTCCATTTCTATACGCGAGAAATCAGTCACATTTGATCCACCAGAACTCTGGGATTCCCTGCTGGAAATTGCAGAATTCACGTTTACTCCAGCAGATGAGCCCATCTTCCAAATGATGTCTATCTGTTCGCTCAAATTCAGGAGGTGTACTCTGTATAAAAAACTGTTTCCCTTCCTACACCAAAACATAAACAAAAGAGTTTAATGTATATTTTTCTTTAAAGGTAGTGCATGACACAAAAATATATCTATGTACATGGTTCATGCTAACTTTGCACCTCTTTCATCATGAGGATTTTCACCCACATCGTTGCCAGTCTGAGGCAACAGGTATTTCTTAAAGGCTTCATTCTTTTCCTCAAAAGGCCGTGGTCCCAACAATCGTATCATGTCATCTCTAGTCAAGACTTCCTTTTTCAGCAGCTCCTGAGCAACCAGCTCAACCTCTTGTATCTTCTCGGTCAACAGCTCCTTACACTTAGCATGAGCTTCATTGATCAGCCTCTTAACTTCGTTATCAATGGTTTCAAAAGTCTCCTCACTGAAAGTTTTGTGAACCTGCATTTGTTGATTAGAAGCCTCAAAAGCAATGGTTCCAAGTTTCTTAGACATTCCCAGTCTCAGGATCATTGCGTTGGCCATTTGAGTCACCTTTTTAAAGTCATCAGCAGCTCCCGTAGTCACATCATCAAAATTCAACTCTTCGGAAACACGGCCACCAAGAGCCATGATCATCCGATGTTCAAATTGTTCTCTGGAAATGAGATACTGGTCTCCTGGCAAGTACTGTGCATAACCCAAAGCCCCCTGGCCTCTTGGGATAATTGAAACCTTTAACAATGGATCTGCATATTTTAAATACCATCCACAGATGGCGTGACCTGCCTCATGATAAGCAACGGTCCTTTTCTCTTCTGCAGACAACACTCTGGATTTTCTTTCCAAACCGGCAATGACTCTCTCGATAGCCATTTCAAAGTATTTCAATTCAACATATTTTGCATCATGCCTAGCAGCAATCAATGCTGCTTCATTGCAACAATTGGCAATGTCTGCACCGGAAAACCCGGGAGTCAAGGCTGCAAGTCTTCCTGCAAACTCATCTGTGACAGGATGTTCCAGTTTCAAAGGTCTTAAATGCACCAAATAGATGGCTTTTCTTCCTTCAATGTCAGGACTATCAATATTGATATGTCTATCAAAACGGCCAGGTCTGGTCAATGCTTTATCCAAAACATCTGGACGATTGGTACCTGCAAGCACCACAATATGGTCCGTTGTATCAAAACCATCCATTTCGACTAGCAGCTGATTCAAAGTTGCTTCCTTCTCGTCATTGGAAACCATCGGAGAACTCTCTCTAGCACGACCAATGGCATCTATTTCATCAACGAATATAATACAAGGGGCTAACTTTCTGGCACTCGCAAAGAGATCACGCACTCTGGAAGCACCAACACCAACATACATTTCAACAAATTCAGAACCCGAAACTGAGAGAAATGGAACACCTGCTTCACCAGCTGTGGCTTTGGCCAACAGAGTTTTACCAGTACCCGGAGGACCGGATAAAATGGCACCTCTAGGAATCTTAGCACCGAGCTTTTCATATTTCTTTGGTTCTTTCAAAAAAGTAACAAACTCCACAATCTCTTCTTTTGCTTCATCACAGCCGGCAACGTCCTTAAATTTCACCTTGATGTCTGTTTCTTTGTTAAACAGCTTAGCTTTGGATTTTCCAATGTTCATGATCGAATTCAAAGGCCCACCACCATTTTTTCCACCAGCTCCACCTCTTTTCTGGAGTTGTCTTGCAAGGTAATAAGTACCTCCAATTAAAAGTAAGGTAGGCAAAAACGGCACTATGTACGACAAAACGCTGGATCTTTGGAGGTAAGCCACTGGAATTCTTTCATTGTTTGGAATTCCCAACTTATCTTGAACCTGGTCAATTTCTCTTTCGAAGAAATCGACCGACCCAATGCTGAACACCACTAGTTTTGGATGCTGTGTAACCAGTTCGGCCTCCACAAAGCTATTGTTCACCACATTTATTCTCTTGACTAGTCCCTTTTCCAAAAAGTTGACCTTGAAATCTTGGAATGTCATCTGGTTGGTTTCCGGATCACCTTGCATGCTGTTTAGGAACAAGGTGAAAACTATGCTGGGCAAAATCCAGTCGGTCCATTTGGTGTTTTTCAAATAGTCTTGCGGAGTTCTTATACCCTGATCCTTCTTCTTATTCTTATCATTCTTTTTGTCGTCCTCATTATCATTCAGTCTGCGATAGGTTTGCTTGAACTGTAGATTGTTATTCAAAGTGGAAAAGTATCTTGCATCTCTAACCCCGAGGCTGAGTAGTCTCGGGGATTGCAGTTTTTCCAGACTCGCTCTGGAACGAAACAAACTGTTCCTCAGTAGCATTTAAGAACCCAAACTGTTTGCAGCAAATACAAATCCTAGTGAATTTAATAAGTCCAGGCTTTCTCGCCACTACAATTCTCTTTTATCTTGAGCTAGTTACCGGGTCTCCAGAGGCAGGGTAAACTTGTAATTAATTTTTTTTCCATAGTCAGTCTCTGGCAAGACGCGACATATGAAATGTTGTAAGGTACAAACATGTATTCATGAGATATTTAAATGCAAGCGCAAAAACGTGACAAAGGAGCGGGTATTAAAATGTCTCCTCATCAACCATCTTCACGTCATTCTCCTTGTTTCCTCCAATCTCGCCATCCTCGTTTGGAATCTGGAATCCCTCAGCTGTGCTGTATAAGATCTCCTGAATATGGGACAGCACTTGGTCTAAGCCAACATCCACGGACTCGTTTGCCTGCACTTTCTCATTCAAATTTTGACAAAGAATCTCAATATCTCTCAATTTGTTGAAATAAAAGTTTCGCTCTGCTTCTAAGCTCTCTTGGACTAATTTTAGTTCCTGGATCTCATCTTTGGTGCTCTTCAGCTCCTCTTGTAAAGCCACAACTGCTTCCGGAGCTCTTGAAGATTTACCAGGTAAACTTCCTGATGGGACTCGCGATCCAGAGTAATTTAGACTACCTTTTGAAACAGGAAGGATTTCTTTTTGTTTGCCGGCCAACGAGGTTCTTCTACTACTTGAACCGATGATGTTCGAGGAATTTGAGGTCACGCGTCTCGCGGCAGAAGTTGCCGAAGACGAACAAGGTGGTACCAATTTTCTTTTAGCAGTAGGATCGTAGTCATCAAGCTTGTTTTCTGACCACAATTTGCTCATCCATTGTAAAAACTCCAAATTGTCTTGTAATCTGCATTTCAATAGTTTTTCCACAGGAACCTCTCGAGTGATTTTGTGTTTTGAGAATCCACTTTGAAGGATCTTGTAGTTATTCAAACTCTGATACTCTGAGGTTGGGTTGAAATTCACCTTTCCCATAGGCAAATCCCCAAAGACAGAATCAAATATTTGACAATACACCGCTCCGTTACCACATTGTTCGATCTTAGTATAATTTAATTCATAAGTTGCATTTATCCATTCCAACAGCTCTAAACGAGATGCACCAACAACCATGTCGACAGACAATGACAGAAAGTTAGAAAAAGACGCACTTGTCCTCCTTGAACTTCTTCTTTAATGTTTGTTTGTGTAAAGTAAACAACGCGTACTAATTTTTTTACAGTTCCATCACATGCGTCGATCGACGCCTCGGTATGGGTCAAAATGGATAGATAGATCTAACAAATAAATAAGTAATAAATAAGTAATAAATAAGTAATAAATAAGTGACAGCCTTATGGGGCATATGGGTCTTCAGGCTTCTTTCTAGCAGGCAAGCTTTCAAAATCCTGAATAGTGTTGAATTCAGAAAGTTTGTTGCTTGCGAAGTGTCTTCCAGGAACATCGTCAATTCTACTTCTTAAATTGCTCAAAGTCCTATTAGGCACTGCACTCATCAACGTTGCTATTTCAGTTTTTTTAGAAACCTCATTTCTGTAGCGTAAATATGCCTGGTCCAACTCTTCAAGTACTTGAGGCTTGTTAAATGCTGTAATGAGCGATGTTCCATTGTGATTGCGTTTGTACCAATCATTGGCTTCATTATACCCATAGGCTGCCAGAATAACCAAAAGCATACCAAGTGTGTACTTGTTGATTATTGTTTCTGGTTCGGTTAAACGCAGTCCGTGACCATGGTCGTGGTCATGATGGTCGTCGTGGTGTTGCTCATGATGGTCTTTATGATGCTGCTGTCTGTTTGCAAAATAAACTGAAAAATTTCTTAAAGGGTATTTGCCAACGGCCTTGGCCCGTTTAAAGGGGTTGAGCATGATTTGGATGAGAAGTTCGTAGGAACAAACACTATCGATTGATAAAGATGGGGTAATTGGATTTATATTTTTTTTTGGTTAGAAGCGGGACGGCCGATCGACTTTATACCCAGGGCTTCGTAACATAGCTAGTGCGTCGATTTGTTTTTTTGACTAAAATTTGATCGTTTGCACTGAGCAACGAGGTGTTTGTGTTTAGCAAAGACGCCTTTGTATCAGAAAATGGCTAGTGTGGACGAATTGAGCTTGCAAGAGAATGTCGAAGAGCAAGAAGGTGACTTGTTCGGAGACGAAAGCGAAGAAGAAGTTCTAGAGGCAGAAGAAACAAAGATAGATGCAGACGATGACGATGACGAGGAAGTGTTTGAAAAGGAGACTGAGGAAGATACTATACAAAAGGCAGAACTGACTATTCCAAGACATCCCAAGTCACATAAAGCTGCAGGAGATGTGATTTCTTTCAACTTGCCCAGGTTTTTGTTTGTGGACCCCGAACCGTTTGCTCCAACAACCTTTGAAAGCCAACTGAGTGAGGTTTTGCAAGAGTCAAAGAAAAACGCATCTAACAAAGAGTTGCAAGATACTATTGAATTTAAAAAACTTGAGATTCAAAACACCATCAGATGGAGATATGCCAAGACCGATTCCGATGAACTATATAAACAATCGAATACTTCCATAGTGGAATGGGAGGACGGATCGATGTCTTTGAAAATTGGTCAAGAGTATTTCGAAGTTAGACCAAAACCGAACGAGGACAATTTATTGGCATTCCAGGGAGGACAAGTGCTGATGCCATCGGTGAACATGAACAAGTCGATTCAAGTTCTTCCATCTTCAACCAGTTCTAAAGCCCATAGAATCCTGGCTACTACTTTGCAGTCGAACTTAAGATATAAGAAGGCAAAGAAAATAAATACCATTGTGACGACCGAGGATCCTGAACTGAAAGCAAGAGAGATGGAGAAGGCACAAAGGGAGATCGAGAAGGCCAGGAGACGGCAAATGGCTAAATTGGCACAACAAGAAGAACGTTTGGAGAGGGGCGTGCGTGCTGGTGCGATGTCGCATGCAATCGATGCTGGCGATTCTGATGAGGATGAAGCCATGGATGAGAACTACGATGAGCAGGATGATTTCGTGGTTAGCGACAACGAGCCAGACTCTGGATTGGATGAAGATGAATTAGACCGTGCTGCTGAGAAGTTGAGAAACGTCAAGCGTGTGGGAGAAGCCATGTATCAAGATACGACAGCAGAACCCGAGGAAGAAGAAGAAGAAGAGGAAGAAGAAAGCAATGTTGTAAGGAAGAAGCGGAAGATTGTTTTGGATGAAGACGAAGATTAAATTGTATAATAGCTTTCAATTATAAAGAAAATAAATAGAGCTGCCCCTGTCCGGGTAAAATACCATAAAAAAATTCGCATGCTATGCTGACATAAAAACGATTTGGTGCAAATAAACAACTAAGAGCTATTTGTAAGAAAGGAAACATTAGAGTTGGAATTAATAGCACTAGAATAACCAACAGAATCAGGAATTGAGGAAATGTCTTGGAACGGTAAGTAACAATGGTTCTTATGGGTTGAAAAGAAGATTTATTAACTGTGAATAGCATACACTGATAGCTTGATTGCCACTGGCAAGTTGGATAAAGCTTCTATTTACGGAGCAGACGGTTCGTCATTGTGGGCAACCTCCAATAACTTTCAATTGCAACCTAACGAAATCCAAGAATTAGTCCGTGGTTTCACCGATCCATCCCAATTGTATGCATCGGGGCTACACGTCCAGGGTGAAAAGAATTTCTGCATCAGGGCTGATGAGAGATCGATCTATGGAAAACGTGATGTTGAAGGAGTTTTGTGTGTTAAAACTAAACAGGCCATTTTGATTGCACATTACCCGGCTGGTGTCCAGGCTGGTGAAGCTGCCAAGATTGTTGAACAGCTGGCCGACTACCTTATTGGTTTAGGATTCTAAGTACTTCAACTTCAAGTAATCTAATTTACTCTTATGTACTCAGTTATAGCTTCACAAGGTCTGTTGCAAGTCTTCCTGCACAATTGTACGGATAAATCACAACATTTTCAAGATCCCAAACACCGGCCTTTGCATATGGGTCCGATTTTAAAAAGTCCATAACTTCTTCCTTCGAATTGGCAACTATGTTGTAGGCGGAGCCTGCAAACGCTGTCTTAGTTTCATCGGTAAAAATAGCTCCACAATTTGTGACTCCTTTTTTCTCAAAAGCAGCTGGAACTCCCTTCAAATGTTCAGTTCTAACAGCCAAACGGTCCTGTAAAGTGAAAACATTAGTATTCTTATTCTTCATTTTCCCATCAACGATTCAGACTCACAGTGCCAGGCTTATCATAAACAATCACCAAGTATTCCATTGCCATCTTCCGTATTCTATTGCGTACAATGTTTCCAACGGGCATTAAGTTAAGTACTTACTTTGGTGCGGAGAGAAAGATTTAAATAGCGTCCATAAGATTCATTTCCCGTAGAAAACCTGTTCAAGGCTGTGCTAAAACGGGGAAGCAGTATATGTCTATTATGCCGTGCTACATAACAACAAAACTCGCAAGAGGATACAAAGAGTCTGATAAATTATAGGCAAAAGGACCAGCCAGAAAGCCGCTTGCAAGGTATTAGATGATGGAATCCATTTTTCCGAAAACGCTGATGACGGCAGCAACCACTTCCAACACCAAGTCACTTGGCTTTTCGGTTTCAATCTCTTTGTTGATTTCAGTAAATAGGTTTGTTCCAACTCCAATTGATGATCCTTTGTCAACGAACGGATACTCCCCAAACTGACTCAAGAGCTCATCGGCTCTGATGAAAGCGTTGTCTCTACTTTCAAAACTAAGATCCATCAAAATGTTTTCAAGCACGTTGGCAGCGCAACAACCAGCTACCAAACAAACTGTTCTCAAGTACTTGTATCTGGTAGACTGCGGGAAATACTTCGAGTCGTATTCTATAATGAAGTTTCTGTTTGTTAACAAAGCCAAAATCCGGGATGTGACATTCCTTTTTGGTGTAGGGTCTTGAATAGGATGTGTAGCCATATCGAAAAGCAAAAAGTTTTTTCTTTCGGTCTTGAGAACTCCCTTATCGACCAATCCTTTAGACAATCTTTCTCTGACTTGCTTCAACTGGTAATTGATTTTCATCAAATTCCAGGTTTCTCCCGACAGTAAATCAATCCAGTTGGAAACACTAAGATGCTGACTATCGTTCTTGATTAACTTCAATGCCTCATCTAAAAGTGTCTCTCCAGTCAATGATCCGTCAATGCATTCGATCAGTCTATCAGAAAACTCAAATCTTTTTCTGGCTGGGTCGTTCACCATTCTGATTTTTCCACGGAATGCCAGTTCTAAAATAATGAGACCTCTAAGCGCATAGGAAATGTTATCGTTCCAGAAGGACAGATAGCCTTCTTTATCTTTCAGTCCAATTAGAAGCACTTCCTCCATCAAAGTCAGCATTGGAAAGCTGCTTCCTTTGCTACTACTTGCAAGATCATTTGGATCATATGCAATCTTGTGTTCTCCCCCTTCGTCAGCCGTAGATGAGATCTCGTCAGCAGTCGATGACTGCTTTCCCCCACGACGTCTTGAGAGCCCAGATGACATTAATCTATTGCTTTGCTGTGCTGAGTGTGACTCTTCAATTGGTTATTTTTGAAACCAAACGGCTATCCAGATCCTTTTGTATCCGCAAAATGCCGATGTTCCTCACTGTGTGACGCAATTCCAGTCTGAGAAATATCCCTATCCTTCTCTTTTTAGAGGTGTATTTGTTGTCTCTTTTGCCAAAAAAAAAATCCGAAAGGTGTAACGTTTAAGCCCATTTCTGGGTTGTACACGCAATCAAATTAAGTGGTGCACGGATGTATATTTACTATCAAAACCGATACAGGGCTGTGTGGGCTTCGAGTACTCCCCTCTAGTATCCGATTGATAACCAACAGAGACGAAAACAACAAGATAATAGTGAGATATCATAAAGGAGCTAAAACCTCGACAGCTTAGATAGAACCGATGTCAGAGTCTGCATTGGAGAGAAAACTTCCAAGAGCCACTTTGCGGCAGAAGATAGAGGTGCTGGATTATCTTCATGGTCCCCCTAGAAAGTCGCAAAAGGAAACATTAAGATATTTTAGAGGACTAAAGAAGTTTTCTATCAGCCAAGCTACTCTATCATCATGGGCATTGAAAGAACCCGAAATTCGCAAAGAAGTGAGCGAGAATCCAGCATTACAAGGCTATAAACGCGTCCCCAATTTGAAATATCCAGATGTTACTAAAGCGGTAGAAGCCCATTTAGAAGAGTATTGCAAAGAGCATAGCGAGGAAACAATTACTGATAAGTTTATTGTTGACTTATTTGTAAGATATTTCAAAGCGTTTGGATACGAAAATGCGGATTTTAAAGTGAGCCAGGGCTGGCTATATGCTTTCAAGAAAAGAAATCTGATTTCAAGAGGCAAGAAAACTGATGTACCAACTTCTCAATCTAGTCCTGCTATCGAATTCCCTGCTTCCACTATGGATGGCCAATCGCAAATAGCCATTGATGTTTCCGAAGATACAACTAACCTGATTTCTCCCAGCAGAGAGCCGATTAATACTAATTTTGACGACATATTCAATAATCAGTATATTGGATTCAATACTAGACTGATCCACTCAGATGATAATTTTTCTAACTTCTTGAATAGTTTGTCAGTGCAATTGCCTCAACCCGCTCCAGTCAATGATCAATTGAATGTACGACTGCCATCTCCAGAGCCAAACACGTATGCTTCCCCTTCGGTTCTTGCTCCCAAGTCGCCGAAACTTCCATATTACCCAACCTTTCAGAGTCCTTTTCAAAACACCCACTTGAGCAAAAAGCATGTGTTGGAAACTTTTACATATCCAAAGGGAGCACATCCGAATTCTGAAAAGGTTGAAAAAATCCTTGAAAACATTACTGAAGGGTATGCTACCATATACAATTCCGGAACTTCAGCCATTATGGGTATTTTATCCTACTTGAATCCACCTAAAATTTGCATTAACAACTCTGGTTATCAAGGAACGCATAGAGTGATCAAACTGCTCTCAAAGTTGACGAACTTGGAAAAGTTGTCATTGGACGAGATTGATCAATTGCCACCGAACTCAGTGGTCTTGATTGAATCCCCAATGAACCCTGAAGGTTATGTACTGGATATAGCCAAATACGCACGATTGGCTCATGAACGCAGATCATACCTCTTGGTAGACTCTACCCTTGCTCCACCTCCACTTCAGTTTCCGTTCAAGTACGGTGCAGATTATATCGTCTACTCAGCTGTCAAATACTTAGCAGGAGTATCAGATTTGGGTGCAGGGTTTGTTGTTTGCAAAAAGAAAACCGAAAAATACAATCTACAAAATGAGCGTCATTCGCTGGGTACAAATATTGCCAATTTCGATTCGTTCCTGCTCTTAAGGTCTCTGAGAACATACAAAATGAGAATGCTGACCCAATGTCAGAACACCGAGAAAATCTTGAGCTATTTGAAGAAAAACTTTGATAAATATTCATCGATAATTGTGAAGCTTCACCATTCATCTTTGCAGCTAGACCAATTTGTCAAAGCTCAGTTGAACGGCTTCTACAACCCCGTGCTTGCAATCGAATTCAAAGATCAGCGATTGGCCGAACTCATTTTAACAAAATTCAACTTCCTCAGTAATAACCCAAACATAGAGGGTGGTGAAACACTAGTTGAATTGACCTCTAGAAACTCCAACTTTGTCAACTCAAGTGGTTCTTCGGTGAATACCAACATGTTAAGATTTAGCATTGGCTGTGAAGATTTTGAGGATATCGTGAAAGACATTGATCACGCACTCACAAGTGTGATTACTTAGAAGATTGAACCTCTCTTTTCAATGGTTCAATCAAATCCAGCAACTCGTTTTTGACAAAGACCAAATAATAAGGAGTAGCGTTATTGTTCTCGCTGAAATTCAACACTTCTTCAATTGACACCTCACTAACAATTTCATCGTTGTACTTTCTGTATAATCCAGACCTTGGATCTCTTATATAGATCCAATAATGACCGTATGATGCTTGGCCCCTGTGAATGAAAATTGCAAACACTGAGTATCCGATGTTTGTGAGATCCTTAAACTGGTTTGCAATTAATTCTTGTAATTTCTCTATTTCCTCTCTTATTAATCCCAGTTCATTGTCAATCCTTTGAATTTGAGTATTCAGGACTTCAAAAATATTGGAATCCACAAGCACTCCGATATCATTCAACACTTGGGCATTCAAAAATTGTCGAGTAGAATCAAGCACATCTCTCAATGGTAATCCATGCTGGTTAGGCTGACATAACCTTTTGCGGCGTTCCTGTAATTCTGCGATCTTGTGCTTCCACATGAAAACTTCCTGTCTTTTCGAAATCAGCTCCGCATCGGTTGTTTCCATGTACCTATCCATATAGAGATTTTCATCAAAAGGTAACGGCTCAATGGACTTGACAGGAATCAACCTCTCACGATCAAACTGAACTCTCTGTATTTGAATTTGCAAGATCTTAGGAAGTTCGGTAATTGTCAAAGATCTTTTCACTTCTTCATTGTCTAATTCCAACAAGTCCTCAGTAAAATAGGTGTCCAAAGCATCATAGATGTCTTTTGGGTGATCACCAATGTTGACAATCAAATTCAAAAATCTTTCTTCCTTGGTTCTTGCCGCTGCAGACTCAACCTCCTGCTTGGAGACTGGGTCTACAGGGACTAACGTTTGTTTGGTTTTCCCATAAAATAAGTCTTTAACCAAATCAAGTTGCTCATTATCTGAATCCAGTAAAACTGGTTCCAAGGCACTTTCAATTTGAATTAGCACGTTTTCAATGCATTCGGTGACGTCTTGCTGTCTACCAATCTCCAAAGCATTTTCAATTTGATCTGCACTGATCTTTGCTGTGGCTGCGGATTTCATTTCTGGTTGCTCAAGTATCTTCTCCGTCAAAGGTGTCTCAACTAAAGCTCCATGCGAATCTTCAGTCAAATCGATTAGCGCAGGCTTTTCCACAAATTGTTCTTCAGGGTCATCTGTCAATCCTCCAATTTTTTCATCAACAACTATGGGCTCTTCCTCATTCACTTGCTCCATAGGTTCAGCCATTTGCAAATCTCCATCAATGTCTGTCACAGATTTTTGTTGTTCTTTTTCTTCGTCAGCAAATTCAACTTCGTCACTTATAGGGCTGAAAGCAAGATAAGCTAACTCCTTTGTCGGCTGAACACATCTGGAATTCTCATGAATCAACTTGAAGTATAGATCCCTTAATTGATACATGAATTGATATGATCTCTCTGTCTCTTTGTAACCGACATTTCTGCCACCAATCCTTCTCGATACATAATTTTCATTCCCTTCAATCTTTTCTCTGTCAATAGTTTTATTAAATTCAAGGATCAATTGTCTCAATGGCTCTATCACAAAATAGTATTGGAGCAGAGAATTCAAGTAACAGGTATTTCCAATGTTGTTCAACCCTGCAGGAGTTTTTTCAACTGAGAGAAGGCGAGAGTCAATAATACCAGAGTTCAAAAATCCCTCAATCACCTTTGACTTTTTTGACTCTCCAATGGCTTTCAAAGAGATCCAAAGCTGGTAGAAATCCACGTTCATTTCTTTGGTTACTCTCTCCTGGAAAATTCTCACTAGAGAAAAGTCATCCGCATATTGATCACAGCCAATATTTTGGTATGCTTCGTCTAGAGAAGGCTGAGGTCTTGAAAATTGAGACAAAGTTGAGTGGATATAACTGATGAGCATTAAACTTTTCCTCTGTAAGGCAATGGTATACAAAGCTCTTGCATATAATGTGTTGTAATAAGAGGTATCCTCATCCTTCAATTGGTAAGCTGTAATGAGAATATCATCGTCCACGGAGGGATCAGTCTCCAAACATTCATATGCCTCTTCAACATCGAATATTGGCTCAGTTGCAAGATATTCTTTTATTTGAGGACTTTCTCTGTATTGACCTAATTTCTCTAATGCCTCACGGTAAGTTGATCTTTCGTATTTGTTTGTGCTCAACACCAAGTTATTCTTATATGCTGTAATTATTTGCTCATCAGTGAGAGTCTTGGCAGTTTCTGGATCAGATATATCAAATCCAAACTTCGAAAAATAGGACTTCAATTCGATGAACCCAACCACCCCTTGCGACCGCAAAGTGGCAACATACATCGTTAAATCATGACCTTGCCTTGAAGTGGCACAGTAAGTAAGGGCGTCAAACAACTCGGGAATTGCATCAGGATTCAAATTGGACATTGTGGTATAACACTCAATGATCATGTTATCGTTATAGTATGGACATGTGCTCAACGTTGTCAAAGCACAAACGTACTGAAATTTCTCCCAATATTGCAACTGATGCGAGAAGTCCGGCTCATTGAGGACCCTGAACACCTGCTGCATATCACTATTGAAAACTGTTCGAATTTTGAAAAAATCATTAGGATTTGGAGAAAAGATAGAACCAAGATAAACCACCTCAGTCAAGACTCTAAGATAATATTCGTAACCGACATTCGCATACTGTCCGAGATCTGCAAATCTTGGAGGTTGCAATTCATCATTCATATAGCGGAAAAACAACTTTTGCGGAAGCAGATCCAGCTTCAAGTGCAAATTCAACACAGCTGAGTTTTGCGGTTTCAGGGTCTTGATGCCATTAGCGTCTAGATTAGTGAGAGGGCCCTTCAAAACCTTGAAAAGAGTGTTGAGACAGTCCAATGTGGAAGGGATTGGTATATTTGGAGGATTTTGTTCTGGTAGCTGTGAGAGATAAGATGACACTCTGAATTCAATCTCGTCAGCTTCAAAGTACTTCAAGTCGTCAGGAATTAAAATGGATGGATACACTTCGACTCTAAGGATCGTTCCTGTACTTTCACAGACATAATTGGCAGAGTCTAAAATTGTTGGGACTGAGCTTCGAAGAACCTCTTTATTGTATTTCTCTTCCCCTTCACCGGGATCGTTAATAAAAGCAGATATTTTTGCAACGTCCAAGATCAGATCGCTTCGGTCTGGTTCAAGTAACTGGTTATCACCAAAAGAATAAAACCGATGCTTTAAATGCATCGCATTATCCTTGCCCTTTATTCTGATCTTGAAATGGAACAATGGATGTTTCGGCATGGTTAATTGAGGAGACAGAGCTATAATTCCTTTAAATGTCCACAATTTTTTGCCATCTGCCAAGACTTCAGGAACCCCACTATTCAATTGTTCAAAGCTGGATGTTGGAATCAAAACCTGAGATTTTTTGGATGAATTTTTGGCAAATCCTTCCAATCTATCTGCATAATATACAGTTTCTTCTGCCAAAATTCCTTGGCCAACTTGTTCAAACTGATCCAATCGTTCCAATCCACTGAAAAAGAAAAACGGTTCATTCCGGAGGTCGTCCAGAATACGCTCCGAAGTTTTGAAGAACTTGGATTCGTTGAAGTTGTAACTGGTCTCTACCAGTCTGGGTGGGATTTCCTCAAAATATGGCGGCGTTGACCCGCTGCCGGAACCTTCTGTTTCGCTTTTTTCTGGATCTAATTCGTCATCGGCAACGACAAGCTCTTCGCCCTGTATCCTTAAAAAGTCGTCGAGTCTCTCAGCCCCAGAGGGATATAATTCGTTTAGTTCATTAGCACCTATTTCTTCTTTCTCAATTTTTGAATAATCGGGAGGCAAAGCATTCGGTTCCATACTGGAATAAACTCCCTCCACTGATCTCAATTGGGCTATCGCAGATTCTATTGAATATAGCTCCAAACAGCTGTTTGTTTAATGTACAGAGTGTAGGTTCAGTTGTGATTTGCCATCATTTCCTGTTGTGTATTTTAGCATGCTGGAAGGTTTGATAATGACGGTTTTAGGAGTACGTTTGATCGGCGCGTCGACATGGGGTCGAAGAAAAGTAAAGGATTTTTTTTTCCACCCTATAGCTCCAATAACATATATATAAAACCATCTATTAGCATCTATATATAAATAGATGGGAGGTCTTCCGCTGTTTTCAGAGTCTGAGAAGACTACAAAATCTTTGACTTCTAATGGCGATGATGGTTTGATGCTCGAAAATAATTTACCATCACGAAATGTATCACCCACTACGGACTCTCTTTGGACTCAAATGGTTTCGTCAAATCCATATTTTGCAGCAGGTGGAGGTTTGATGATCTTGGGAGGGTCTTTAGCATTATTGCGAAAATCTGTGAGCTCTGCAGCTCAGCTGGCATACCGAAGAATGCTGGTAGATCTTGAACTTCGTAGTAGCGATAAATCCTATGACTGGTTTCTACAATGGATGTCTAATTACAAGAAAACTTCCTCCAGACATTTGAGTGTGCAGACCAAATTCATTCAGCATGCTAATGGTTCAATATCCACGGGATTTTCGTTCGTCCCGGGTCCCGGAAATCATTGGCTTAAATATGGTGGAGCTTGGTTCTACGTCAGAAGAGAACGTTCGGAACGAGTGCATAATTCTGGCATTCCTACAGAAACTATCACATTGACAACACTATACAAGGACAAATACTTATTGGCATCAATTTTGGACGAGGCCAGAAATATGGCAATGAAGTTGGCAGAAGGGAAGACTGTGATGCTTAAATCATGGGGTCAGGATTGGAGACCTTTTGGCCAGCCACGAAAAAAAAGGTTAGTGGGGTCTGTGATCTTGGACAAGGGTATCAAAGAGACCATTCTTCAGGACGTCAGAGAGTTTTTGAAATCTGGAAAATGGTATCATGATCGAGGAATTCCATATAGAAGAGGATATTTATTATATGGTCCTCCAGGCTCTGGAAAAACTAGTTTCATCCAGGCCCTTGCAGGGGAATTGGATTATAACATTGCCATTTTGAATATCAGCGAGCCAAATTTGACCGACGATAGATTGGCCTATTTGATGAACAATATTCCTGAAAGGACAATTCTATTGCTAGAAGATATAGATGCTGCCTTCAACAAAAGAGAGCAGAACCGAGAGCAGGGATATGTCGCCGGCGTGACTTTCAGTGGATTATTGAATGCATTGGACGGTGTTGGATCTGCGGATGAGATGCTTACCTTTATGACCACCAACCACCCACAAAAACTGGACCCTGCCTTGCTAAGGCCTGGCCGGATAGACTATAAAGTGCTGATTGACAACGCCACGGATTATCAGATCGAGAACATGTTCTTGCGGTTTTACAAAGACGAGCATGAAAAGATGAAGGAGTTTGTTCGCAGGTTCAAAGAACTCGACTTGCCTTATGTGAGTACCGCTCAGTTGCAAGGTCTATTTGTTCAGTTTAAGGAAAGTCCCGACATGGCCATTGCCAATGTTGGTATACTGAAACAACCGCACCTCAATAATTTTTTTTATGAATAATGAACTCTATCAGCCTCTAAATCTCTTCATCATTTCGATTCGGGCGTCTTCCAGATGTTTGTGTAGGATTTCCGAGCTTGCGTCTTGTTTTGAAAGTTCGTTGGCTTTTTGGACCACTGCATTAAAGAATCGGAGATAGTTCAAATATAAAACGAGATCGAGATTTTTCTGTTTGAACTTCAACTTAGATTGCTCCTTTAAAACCTTCTTGTGTCTGGTGCTAATCTTCTGGTGAGTAATAGACATCTTGAAATGCTTTGAATACTAAACAAATAAACGTCAAACTGTTTTGTTTTGAATTAAAAAAAGCGAAAACAATAAACCTCAAGTATTTTTCCAGGCTGTGCATCTGAGAGTAGGTGCCCCTCAAATACGGGAATTAGACAATAACTGGTAGTGTTGATTGTTACCAGATTGACAAATTAACATGCTACGTTCCGTTTTGAAAAAGTATCTGACGGTCCCCCCTCAGCCGTCTCGACTGATGCTTTTGGATTTTAAGAGCAATCAGACGTTCCAAAGGATCCAAACATCTTCTGATGAGTCTTTGGGAGGATTCTCCACTGTCCATTTCGAACCATACAGAGTGGCCAGTACGGGAAATTTAGCTGCTCGATTTCATGGAAACTTGAATTTGAATCTCCCTGCAAATAAAGAGATTAAGAAATCTGGTTGGGCCATGTTTAAAACCAAAAACAGACAGAAATCCAACAGCTCTCATCAATTTCGGTTGTTCTATTTTCATGAACGATTTTCCAATTTTTGGTGGGACTTCTCTCCATATTATGTGCTTTATTTACGGGTAAAGAACAACACTCCTGGTAGAAGATATATGGTGAATGTTCAGACCGATACAGTTTCTCGAACCGATTTGTACCAGCACCGATTGTTTCTGGCCGACGAAAAGAATGATAACTGGCAGGATGTGTTTATCAACTTGAGCGACTTTGTGCTGACAAATCGAGGTAAGTTACAAGTTCAATATGAAGGGGAATTTGAGAAGGATCGGATAAAAAGTTTAGGACTATCCATAGCTGATGAAAAGTATGGAGAATTCAGTCTTTTGGTTGATTCTATTGAGTGTCTCAGCAGCGGTGAGTACATGCGAATGGTACAAAAGTCCAGGAACCAGCTCCTTGAAGAAAGCAAATCAAAACTACTAGAATCCGAAGGATACTAGGACAAAATGCTTCAAAGTTGAAGATGCTTCGACAAGTTTGGACATTTTTAGATTCTGTGAAGGTCTTATTGCCTGTCCAGTGCCTATTTATTAGCCCTACGCTGGCAGTTATTTATGGAAATGAAATGAAGTGTCTGATAATACAAAGCGTAACAAAATAGGTAAACAAAGACCAGAACGAAAAGAAAACCGGCACAAAAGACTAGTTAGACACTCAGATTCTAGTTCTTTTGGCATTTTGGTCCAAAGAGTCGGCTTCTCTCTTGTAGACTGTCTCATCAACAGGTTCCTTTGCAGAGGATGGATTCAATAGCGAATAGACAGTATTAGCAGACCCTGCAGATGTTAACGTTGCTGGCGGGTTAGAGTTGGTGGAACTCAACGAGCTCGTTCTAGGCTGTGGATGCTGTGTATGAGGAGCAAAATAGCTAGAAGTTTGTTGAGTTAGAAGCGGTTTCTCCAAAGGAACGCTTTGAGGCTCGTGGATAGGTCTATGGGGAATGGAAGAGGGGGTGGAAATTTGTGGAGGAATAGATCTTGGAGGGTTGGTTAAAGAATAAACTTTACTTGTTGAAGATCTTTTTTCCTCGTGTGGAGAAGGAGATTGAGAAGCAGGAATAGAGCTAGTTCTTCTGAGAGCAGAGAAGGCTTGTTGCTGCTGTGCTGGTTGTTGTGGCTGTGTTAAATGGGATGTGGCTGAGGTGTAGTATGGGAGAGAACTAGCCGAGGGCGATCTGGTACTGTTGGAATCTCCTTGCTGGCCAGCTTGGACAGCAGGATGAGACTGGACTAATGGAGATGCGGTGGTCTGTGGGTTCGTAGAATTTGGTGACACTTTTCTATTTGGAGCAGGCGACCCTGCAAATGGGCCGACTGCAGGAGAATTTCTTCTGATAGGCTGTTGAGGAGTTGGGGGAAGATGTTCAGGTTCATGGAACTGGGGTTGGATGGCTGGAGATTGATCACCAACCACCGGAGGAGGTGGATGAGGAGCAGGAGGAACAGCTGCAGAAGCAGGTGGTGGAGGAGGGGGT
>JAJMLE010000017.1:0-45288 GCA_030564055.1 Ogataea mattraensis | reverse complement strand
CCCTGGCTAAAGCCAGGGATTATAAAATGAAGTAAGATTGTTAATAATGTTTTTATTATTAATAAGATAAATATAAAGATAATTAATGTATTTATATAAAATATATATTTAGTAGGTAAAATATTAATTTAAATAGTTAGAATAATGAATAAGGGGCATAAAAATATTTTTATAAAGTGAAATAAAACCTAATATTAAAATAAAATGTTAATTATAAAAAGTTATTTTATTAATTATAAATCATTACCTGTATCAGGTAATGATGACCCCTGGCTTTAGCCAGGGGAGGTAAAATAAATTAACATTATTAATTATCTTTTTATTATAATAATTTTATATAAATAAAAGAAAGTAAAGTAAAATATAATATAATATAATATAATATAATATAATATAATATAATTAAGATAATAAAAAATATGAATAAGGGGTATAAAAATATTTTTATAAGGTGAAATAAATGCTAATAATAAAGGAAAAATGATATAAATAATTAAACCTTTACTTATTTTAATAACTATGAATCATTACCTTCGGCCTTTGGCCTCACCTCCAGCCTTACAGGCTGGGGGTTGTTTCAGGTAATGATGACCCTGGCTTTAGCCAGGGAAGTATAGAATGTATAAACATTGTAATAATGTTTTCTTATATTAATTAATTATATATTATAATATTAATATTAATATATATATATTATTATATAATAAGGAACATATTATGAATATAAAAAGATTATTAACAGAGGGGATTAATATTTATCTTATAAAGTGAAATAAATGATAATAATAAAGAAATAATAAGTTAAGTAAATGTATTTTATTAATTATGAATCATTACCTTCGGCCTTTGGCCTCACCTCCAGCCTGTAAGGCTGGGGGTTGTATCAGGTAATGATGACCCCTGGCTTTAGCCATGGGGAGAATAAAGAATGTATTAATATATTAATAATGTTTATTATTTTAATAATTATAATATAACTTAATAATGAATATTGTATAATAATTTATTTAATGTAAAAATATAAGAATGTATTTTCCCCTCATTATTACTCTTACGCTTTATAAATTAAGCTAGAGTAATATTCACCCCTATTAATAATTTATATAAAAATATAATAAAGGGGAGAATTAAATATTTTTATAAAATAATACTTTATTTATTATGAATTATTACCTGTAACAGGTAATAAAGACCCCCGGCTTTAGCCGGGGAGTATAAAAATTAATCAGCATTATTAATTATATTTTATATTAGTTAATTATTATTATTACTATTATTCTAATTATAATGATTATTTATTCTTTATTATTTATTATTATAATAAGATTATTAATATATTTATATATATATTATAAGTAAGGTATAATAAGGATAGTCAAAATAATTAACAGGGAATATAAATTTATTTTTATAAGTCAAATTAATCCTAATATGATAATAAAAATATAAAAATATAAAAATATAAATATATCTATAGGTAATATAATATAATATAATATAAAATGTATTAGGATTATTAATAATGTTTATAATTAGTAAGTGAATTATAATAAGGATAGAAGAGATTATGAACAGGGAATATAAATTTATTTTTATAAGTGAAATATAACTTAATATAATAATAAATGTTAATTATAAAATAATTCTTTATTAAGTATAAATCATTACCTTCGGCCTTTGGCCTCACCTCCAGCCTTACAGGCTGGGGGTTGTAACAGGTAATGATGACCCCTGGCTTCTAGCCAGGGGAGGTATAAAATATATTAGAAATATTAATAATGTTTTTACTTAATAAATAACTATTATTATATACTAAGATATAATATCTTATTATTATTATTATTATTATTTTAATATCTTTCTATAAAGATAATAATTATAAATATTTTTTATATATTAATAGTTAAGGTATAATAAGGATAGTCAAAATAATTAACAGGGAACATTAAATTTATTTTTATAAGTCAAATTAATCCTAATATGATAATAAAATAATAAATAATGTAAATATCTTTATTAATTATAAATTATAACCTATTAAATAATAAATAAAAATATATTTATGTATGTTTATTATGAATAATTACCTTAATAAATAATTTGAATAACCTCGGCTTTAGCCGAGGTACAATGATATAACATTAATTAACATTGTTTATATTTTTAATAATTAAAATTAATAAATACATTAGTTAATTATAATAATTATAATAAATAATAAAATATAGTTATAATTACAAAGGGGACCCCCTTTTATAATATAAAAATATTAATAATTATTTTTAATTTATTATCAAATACTAATGTATAAAAATTTAATAATAAACAATCATGATTAATTATTTGATTAGGAAATTATAATAAATAATAAAAATATAATAAATATTCATAAATATTCATAAATATTTTTGTATTGATAAGAATAGTCAAAATTATGAACAGGGAACATTAAATTTATTTTTATAAGTCAAATTAATCCTAATAATAAAGGATAAAATAATATTTTATTATAATTATTATTTTTATTATATAATATAAACTTAAATATAATAAATAATGTTATAATTAATCAAGGTGTATAAGGTCAAATAGGCCTGCAGAATATAACCTTCATTATAATCTATACTTTCTTTATAATCTTAATTTGATATTATGAATTATCCATTAATTAATGAACTATTTAATTAAATTAAAATATAATTAATGTGAATTAGTTAATTGATAATGAATATATTTTTATAATTATTGATAAATACATCTATACCATTAATTAAAACTATAATTATTTTAACTATTTTATTTAATAATAATTTATAATTAATAAAGTAATTATTTAAAATAAAGCCAAGAATAATTAAAGATATAATACTAATTATTGTATATTATATTAATGTAAATGGATTAAGTAATAATAAATATTATAAGTATAATAATAATATTAATATTATTAATAGTTTTTTATATATATAAATATATGGGAAGATTTTCAATGTTGGTAGTTGAAGCTGAACTGTAAACTCAGTGATTTTTATCCTCGTGTGTTCAATTCACACTCTTCTCAAATAATTATTTTAAATAGTAATATATTATAATATATTAATAATATTAAGTATATTTTATATTTTACTTATAAAATTATAATAATTAAAGATTATGTTAATGTATTTAGATTTTAATATTTTAGATATAACATTATTAGGTTTTTATATATTAATTAGTACAACATCATTTGAATCATTAGGTATATTAGTAGCTACAATAATACCAGTAATAACAGAATTATGATTTGTTAATTCTCAATTATTTAGTATATTATATACTTTAATATATGTAGGTGCTGTAGTAATATTATTTGTATTTATTTTATCAATTATTAATAAAAAGGAAGAGAATGAATATCTTAGAGGAAATAATAGTTTATTTCTAATTTTATTAATATTATTTATTGATGATTTAGATTATAATGATATAAATGATTATGATTTAAATTTTATTAATATATTTGATTATTTTAATTATTTTAATATTAATATTAATTCTGATATATCAACTATAGGTAATTTATTATTTAGTGAATATTCATTTATATTATTAATAATATCATTTATATTATTATTAAGTATAATTGGTATTATATTAGTTGTTAGTATTAAATAAATTAATTTTAATAAATAATTATTAACTTATTTTAAATTTCTTATTATTATATTATTAATTTTACATATAAAAATATATGATGTATAATAAATGATATATAATAAATTATAATATTAGATTATAATATTAATATGAATAATATATTATTATATAATTTAGAATTTATATTAATGATAATTATATGTATTATTGGTATATTATTACCAGTAGCTTATTTAACAGTAGCTGAAAGAAAAACAATGGGTTATTTACAAAGACGTGTAGGTCCAAATGCTGTAGGTGTATATGGAGTATTAATGGCAATAGCTGATGCATTAAAATTATTATCTAAAGAAATATTATTAGTTCATAATGGTGAAATTATGTATATAATAAGTGGTCCATTAATAACATTATTTAGTGTTTTATTAAGTTGAAGTGTAATACCATTTAATAGAGGTTTAACATTATTAGATAGTGAATATTCATTAATTTATTTATTAGGATCAGGTTCATTAGGTGTATTAGGAACAGTAATAGTAGGATGAATGTCAAATAGTAAATATACTATATTAGCTTCAGTTAGAACAACAGCTCAATTAATTAGTTATGAATTAGTATTAACAACAATAGTATTTGTTATAATATTCTTTATAAATTCTCTTAATATTGAATTAATAATAGATAGTCAAATATATATTAATTATATTATTCCATTATTTCCATTATCAATAATATTTTTTATAGCAGCATTAGCTGAAACAGCTAGACCACCATTTGATAATATTGAAGCTGAATCAGAATTAGTATCTGGACATATGACAGAATTATCAGCATCACCATTTGTAATATTTTTTTTAAGTGAATATTGTTCTATACTTTTAATGTCTATGTTAACAGTAATATTTTTTATTGGAGGATATTTACCAATAATGATTAATATAATAAATTATTTACATTTTAATTATTTTTATTTATTTTTAGAAGGATTATTCTTTAGTTCATTATTAATAATTAAAACAAATTTTTTTATGTTTACATTTGTATGAGTAAGAGCTTCATTTCCTAGATTAAAATTTGATTTATTAATAAAATTCTGTTGATATATATTATTACCATTATTATTTAGTATATGTTTATTTATACCAAGTATATTATATTCATTTGATTCATTTAATATTTATCTATAATAGATATAATATATATAAATATATAATATTTTAATATTTAAAGGGGTTATAGTTTAATGGTAGAACAATTGCTTTGCAAGCAGTAAGTTTAGGTTCAATCCCTAATAACTCCATTATATATTTAATAATAATTGATTCTGTAGCTTAATTGGTCAAGTATCATTTTGTCACAATGAAGGATATCCGTTCGAATCGGGTCAGAATCGTTATAAATATAATATTAATAATGGAAACTTAATCATTGGTAAGATATGTTATTTGCTATATAATTGAAGAGATTCAGTGTAGGTTCAAATCCTACAGTTTCCGTAATCTACCTTTAATTTAATTGGTAAAATATTAAACTACGGATTTAATTATATTGGTTCAATTCCAATAAGGTAATAAATATTTAATTATTGTTTTTAAATATTTATAATATATTTGTATAAAGTAATAAAAAAAAATTAATTGATAATATAAATATAATATAAATGATTATAATAATGATAATAAATTATTATAAAATTAAGAATTAAGAATGAGTTATTTATTATATTTAAATTTAATATGAATAAATGTAATAGTATATTTATCAAAAATAAAATTATTAAATATATTTAGTTATAAAAATATAGTATCAAAGTTAATATTATTATTATTAATAATAAATATATATTATATAATATATGTAATAAATGATATAAATATAAATGATTATGGTTATTTTGAGATAACTTCAAATAATATATTTAATATGAATATAGGTTATGATGGAATAAGTATATTATTTTATTTATTAACAATATATTTAGGGATAATAAGTGTAATATCAAATTGAGAAAATATAGTATTAAATAAATCAAACTATATGATATTATTATTAATATTAGTATTATTAATGGGATTAAATTTTATATGTTTAGATTTAATATCATTTTATATATTATTTGAGAGTACATTAATACCTTTATATTTAATAATAGGAATATATGGAGGATCAAATAAAAATAAAGCAGCTTATTATGTATTAATATATACATTATGTAGTTCTTTATTTATGTTATTATCAATAATAATAATATATGTATTATATAATAATGTAGATTTTATAACTTTAAATAATAAAATAATAACAATTGAACTACAAAGTTTATTATTAATAGGATTTATGATAGGTTTAGGAGTTAAAACACCTTTAGTACCAATACATACATGATTACCTACAGTTCATTCAGAATCACCATTAGGTGGTTCAATATTATTAGCTGGAATCATATTAAAATTAGCTATATATGGTATAATAAGATTATTATTATCAAATATATCAGAAGTAACGATATTATATAGTCCAATATTAATAATAATAGGAATAATATCAATAATATACAGTAGTTTAGTAACCTTACAACAAGTGGATTTAAAAGTAATAATAGCTTATAGTTCAATAAGTCATTTAGGAGTATGTATATTAGGAATATTTAGTAATAATTTATTAGGTATAATAGGATCATTAATATTATGTTTAGCTCATGGATTTGTATCACCAGGATTATTTATTTTAATGGGAGGTGTATTATATGATAGATATCATAATAGAATATTATATTATTTCCAAGGACTATCCCAATTTATGCCGTATTTTTCAATCTATTTATTATTATTTAGTTTTAGTAATACAGGAACACCATTAAGTTATAATTTTATAGGAGAATTCTTATCAATAACGGGTGCAATAATATCAAATCCAATAATAGGATCATTAACAGCTTCATCAGTAATATTATCAGCTTGTTATCAAATGAAGTTAACAAATAAGTTAAGTTATGGTTTATTTTCAAAATATTTAAATATATCTTATGATTTATTATATAGAGAACATTTTATATTATTATTTTTATTTATACCAACATTATTATTAGGTATATTCCCAAATATTATTAATAATTTATTATATTTATCATCAAGTTCAATAATATATTCAATAATTATATAAATAATATATTTTAATATCTAAATTGTTTAGTGTTAAAGGTTAACAAATTAATTGCAAATTAATTATTATGAGTTCAATTCTCATCTAAGCATTAATATTATTTATAAAAATAGAATAGTAAAAATAATGAATAGTATAAAGTAATTATAATGCAGGCCTATTACATAATAATAATAAATTATAATTATATTTATTATATTTTAGGTCTTTTATATAATATAAAATAATTAATATGAGAAGTGATGTTTTTTATACATATACCCCTTAAGGGGTATATTAAAACTAAAACCCGGCTATAAGCCGGGTATGATATAATTAATCAACATAATTAATATTTTTTATGATTAAGATTATTAAATATTAATAATAAATTAATTAGGATTATAATTATAATAAAGGATATATTTAATGATTATAATTTAGGCCCAGGGCCCCTGGCCCAAGCCAAGGGTACCTGCGGTGTCCCTTGGTATTTAATAATAATAAGAAGAATAAATTAATAACATATTTAATCATTTTTATTTTAGGCCTATTACATAATAATAAGTTATAAAGGATATAAATATTAATTGTATTTTAGGTCTGTTTGATTATAATAATAATAATATATTATAAAATATAAATGTATTAATTGTATTATAAGTTAATTATATAAGAATAATTTATTAATATGAAAAGTGATATTAATTTTGTATAATAACCCCTTGAGGGGTTATTGAATACCCGGCAGTTTGCCGGGTAAGATATAATTAATAAGCATTGTTAATATTCTTATGATTAACATTATTAAATATTAATAATACATTACATTTATTACAATTAATCATTTTTTTAATTAATAATTAATAATTAATAATAATTAATAGTTATATAATTTATTATAGGCCTATTTGATAATAACTATAAAGTAATAAACATATTTAATCATTATATTATATTATAGGTTTTTTTTCATAATAATAAAGAAGTAATAATATCTTTTAATATTTTATTTTATAATAATTACTTAAAGAAAATAAAGAATGATATTTATTGTATATAAAACCCCTTAAGGGGGTTTATTAGAGACCCGGCTTCTAGCCGGGTAAGATATAATTAATTAATATAGTTAATATTCTTTATGATTATTAAGTATTAATAGTAAATTAATTAGAATTAGAATTAGAATTAGAATTAGAATAAATAACTTATAGTATAATTATAATTTAGGCCTATTTCATAATAATTAATTATAAATAAGGAAGTAATAATTATAATTTAGGTCTATTACATAATAATAAATTAAGAAAATAAAGAATGATATTTATTGTATATTAAAACCCCCTTAAGGGGGTTTGATAAGACCCGGCTATAAGCCGGGTAAGATATAATAATTCAACATATTAAATAATAATAAATAAATAAATAAATAAAACTATTTAACTTATTTTATTTTAGGCCTATTTCATAATAATAAGATATATGTATTAATATAGTTATTATATTTTAGGTCTATTGGATAATAATAATAAATTAAGTATATTAATCTATTTATTCATTATAATTGAGGTCTTTTTCATAATAATAATAAATTAGTGATATGAAAAGTGATATTAATTTTCTATTATAAACCCCCCTTAAGGGGGTTTGATTAAGACCCGGCTAGAAGCCGGGTAACATATAATTAATTAACATAGTTAATATTCTTATAATTAACATTATTAATAATTTATAATAAATGATGATTATATTTTAGGCCTATTTCATAACAATAATATATACTAATCTATTGTATTTTAGGTTAATTATATAAGAATAAATTAATATTATAAAGAATGATATTTATTGTATATTATAAACCCCCTTAAGGGGGTTTGATTAAGACCCGGCTTATAGCCGGGTAACATATAATTAATCAACATAGTTTATATTCTTTATGATTATTATTATTTAATATTAATAATAAATTAGTTACAATTATAATTAGAATAAATAACTTTTATAATTATTATAATTTAGGTCTTTTTCATAATAATAAGTGTTATAATATAATTAGTGTTATATTTTAGGCCTATTTGATATTAATTAATTAAGAATATTAATAGTGATGTATTATTGTATAATATAACCCCTTAAGGGGTTATAAGAAACCCGGCTTCTAGCCGGGTAAGATATAGTTAATAAAACATAGTGAATAATAACTTATTATTAAAATTATTAAATAATTATATGATAAATTATTATAAATATTTATGTTTATTTTATTTTAGGTCTATTTGATACTAATTAATTAAGAATGTTAATAGTGATGTATATTATATATTATAACCCCCTTAAGGGGGTTATTAAATACCCGGCAAACTGCCGGGTTAGGTATGATTAATAAACATTGTTAATATTCTTTATTATTTTAATTATTAACTAATTATAATAGATTAGATTAGATTAGATTAGATTAGATTAGATTAGATTAAATATTTTTTTTAATAAAGAATAAAGAATAAAGAATAAAAATATTAATTGTAATAAATTAGTTAATGTATTATAGGCCTATTTGATAATAATAAATTATAAGTATGAATAGTGATATTTATTTTTTTTATAATAACCCCTTGAGGGGTTATTGAATACCCGGCAGTTTGCCGGGTAAGATATAATTAATCAATATCATTAATATTCTTTATGATTATTAACAATAAATTAATTACAATTATAAATCAAATATATTTTATTATTATATTTTAGGTCTCTTTCATAATAATCATTAATTAGATTATACTTAATAATTATAATTTAGGTCTGTTTAATAATAATTATTAATGTTAATTCTATTTATTTATTATATTTTAGGTCTAATACATAATAGCTATAAATTAATAATACTTTTAATTAATATATTTTAGGCCTGTTATATAATAATAAGTTAAAAATATTAAAAGTGATATTTATTATATATTATAACCCCTTAAGGGGTTATTGAATACCCGGCAATTTGCCGGGTAACATTATTCATATTTTTTATAATTAACATTAACATTAACATTAACATTAACATTAACATTATTAAGTACTAATTAATAATAATTATAATCTATTTAATAATAATTGTAATCTGCTTAATAATAATTAGGATTTATTTAATGTAATAACCCCCTTAAGGGGGGTTATAAGAGACCCGGCTAGAAGCCGGGTAATATTTAATTAGTCAACATAGTTAATAATAATTTATTATTTAATTATTTAATAATCTTAATAATCCTTCATAATTTATAATATCTTTTATTATTTTTTAGGCCTATTTCATAATTATTATTACTAATCATTTTATTCATTATGTATCTTTTAGGTCTTTTTTCATAGTAATTAATTAAGAATATAAATATTATTAGTATATTTTAGGTCTATTTCATAATAATGATTTAAATTAAGAATATAAATAGTTATAGTTGTTATATAATAACCCCCTTAAGGGGGGTTATAAGAGACCCGGCAATTTGCCGGGTAACATATTATTAATTAATATACTTAATATCCCTTATTATTAATATTATTAACTATTAACTATTAACTATTAATAATAAAGTCATTATAATTATTATTACATATTACATTATATTTTAGACCTCTTTCATAATTATTAATTTTATAATTTATATTTAATTATTATATAATAGGTCTTTTTCATAATTATTAATATTAATTACTTTGTTTAGTTATTGTATTTTAGGTCTATTTCATAATGATTAATGGCTTTTTATAAATAAAAGTTTATAGTCTTTATTATAATTTAGGCCTGTATTAAAATAATGACTTAATAATATTAATAATGATTGTTTATTTTATTCTAAGTTATAACCCCCTTAAGGGGGGTTATTTAAGACCCGGCAGTTTGCCGGGTAACATATAATTAGTTAACATACTCAATATTCTTTATTATTTTATTATTAATTATTCCTAATTATTAATTAATTACAATTATTATTATATTTTTTATTATATTATTTAAACCTTAAATAGAATTCTTAATAAATTTAAAGTATTTACTTTATTTCTTTACCTTTTACATATTATCTTACTTATTTAAGATATTTATTTAATTATATTATATTATATTATATTATCTTATTTATTTTATAGTAAAATTATTAATTTATAATACTTTAATCTCCCCTTAGTTATTAAATTATATCTTTATTTAATAATTGGGGTGAATATTAATATAGCTTAATTTATTAAGCGTTATATTAATATGAGGGGGAAACTAATATATTTTATTTATAAGTCTTTATTATCAAATAGGTCTTATAATAGATTTAATTATTAAAAAAATAAATCTAATGTAAGTAAATACTATCTTTTAGATAACTTGATGTTAATATAGCAAATACATAAGCTTGAATACAAGCTATTGCAAATTCTAATATTACTATAGCAAATATACCAGCTAATGGTATTAAACCTAATACTAATGTTATAGTATTAATACTCATTAAACCTTTAACTAAATTACTTAAAATACTCATTAAAAGATGTCCACTTAACGTATTCGCAGCTAATCTTAATCCTAATGATACTGCTCTAGCTGTATATGATAATAATTCAATTAATACTAATACTGGTACTAATGGTAAAGGTGTTCCTGATGGTACAAATAAGCTAAAAAATACAAATTTATTTAAAAATAAACCTAATATTGTTAATCCTATTCATAAACTTACTGATATTCCTATTATATATATTACACTTGCTGATATTGCAAAATTATAAGGTACCATACCTATTAAATTAGCTACTAATATAAATGTAAATAATGTATATACTAATGGTACATATCTTCCATAAACTGAACCTCCTATTTGACCTTTAACCATATTTACTATTGTATCAAATATAGCTTCTATACTTATAAATCAATTTGATCCTATTATTAATTTTTTATTTAAAGATAAATTAAACACATAAGTTATTATTAATAATACAAATCCTAAATATAAACTAAATGTTGTAAAATTTATTGCACTTAGATTTATAAAAGGTGAATTTAATTCTAATAAATTATTTATTACAAATTGATCTAATGGTGAATTTACATAATTAATCATTTTATACTTTTTTTTATATGTTCTTCCATTTTTAATCATTAATATTTTATATATAATATATTATTTATACTATATATTTATATATCAATAAATTTAATATCCTTTTGTCATTTAATTATTTAATTGATATTATCCTCGGCTTTAGCCGAGGGTGTTAAAATTACCTAATGGTTTACTATTCTTTATAATTTATAATTATAACTTTATATTATAAATATATTATATTTTCTTTATTGTTTATATTTATATTAATAAATTTAGATAATGAAATAGCATTTGTATTTAATTCAAATATGAAACCAATTATTAATATTAATAAGAATAATATAAAGAATATTAATCCATAAATATTAATTATATAAGTTGATACTATATAAGGTAACATTGATGATATTTCTAAATCAAATGGTAAAAATAATAAAGCTATTAATATAAATGGTATTGATACTGGATTATTACTTTGACGAAAACTATCAAATCCACATTCAAATGGATTACTTTTTTCTAAATAATCAAAATTATTACCCATATTCTCATCCATTTTATTACTCTCTACTAATAAATTATTTATTATTATAAATAATAATCCTAATATTCCTACTAATATTAGATAAATATTAAATATATCTTGAAACATCTTTTATTAAATTATATTATATATTAATACATATAATCCTCTTAATATATTATCATATTCCATTATTATTAATAATATTATTAACGTTAATGTACTAATTATATAACTTATATTATTATTTATTAATATTATATTATTATTCTCATTTATAATATTACTCTTCACTTTAAATACATTAAAATTATTTAATATATCAAATGATAATTCTTTTATTATATTAGCATAATATACAGCTGATATTGAACTAACTATTACTAATAATATTGATAATATTATATAACCATTATATAATGATGATATTAATATTAATAATTTTCCATAAAATCCTATTAATGGAGGTATACCTATTAATGAAAATAATGATATACATAATGATATTGATAAATAAATATTTTTATTAAATAAATTATTTAATTGACTTATATATTCTATAGGTGAATATTTACTTAGTATTATATTAAAATTATTATTTAATACATTATTATTATTATTCTTATTATTTAATAAGTTTATATTTAAATATAATGGTAGTAATAATAAAATACTAAATATATTTATATGAGTAATAGAATATTGTAATATATAAAAAATATATGTTATATATGAATAATAATTATAATTAATTATAGTTAATAATATATAACTAGAATTTAATAAACTACTATAAGCTAATAATGATTTAATTTTAATTATATTTAATCCTCCAATAGAACCAATTAACATTGATATAACTATAAATAATATAATTATATTAATAATATTTAGATATAGAATATTATATTCAAATATAAATAAATTAATAAAATTAAATATTAATGTAAATATACTTAATTTAGGAAATAAACTAATATAATTAGTAATAATAGTTGGTACACTAGTATAAATTATAATAGAATAATTATAGAATGGACCAATACCTAATTTTATAAATAAACCTAATATTATAATTAATATATCATATAAATTAATATAATCTAAATATAATAATATATAATTTATATTAGTTAAACCCAATGATTCATATATTGATACAGTACCATCTAATATTATAAATGAACCTATACTACCAATTATAAAATAATATAATCCTGATTTTATAGAATTACTAGATTCATTATAAACAGATGTAATTAAATATAATGAATATGATTGTAATTCAATTATAATAAATAACATTATTAAATCATTAATTAATATTAATAATACTAAACCAATTACATTAAATAATATTAATATAATTAATCATTTTTTATTATAAATAAGATAATCTATTGATTTAATTGTTGTTATATTAAATGATATTAATAATATGTATAATATACTAATAAATAAAATTATATTAATAAGTGTATAATTTAGTGAATTTATATATAATAAATCATTAATTATATTAAAACCATTATTATATTCATTAATAAATATATTATTATAAATAATAAAGACATAGATTAAGATTAATATACCTAATCTATTAAATCACTTTTTAAATTTAATATTAAAAAAATTCTTATTCATTTTATTATCAATTGAATTATCTAATAATTCATTAAATGATGATGATGATGATAAGAAACTAACTAATATAATCATAATAAATATTGAAATACTTAACATTTTATATTGAAAATTTATAATTACTAATTATATTAATAATTATTTAAATTACTAAGAATCGAACTTAGATAGTTTCATTATGAGTGAAATGCTTTAACCATTAAGCTATAATTTATTTATTATAAATAAAAAATATGATTAATTGGACTTGAACCAATAAAAAATTAATCCTAAGTTAATCACGTTTACCAATTTCGTCATAATCATATTAATTATAAAAAAGCTATATATTTATATATTATAAAATTTTAAATAAATTAAACATAAAATAAATTAATTATTTAATCTACCTAAATAGAATAATACATTTTCTAAATTAGATATAACAGGTACAATAATTACAAAGTATGCAAAGTAATAAATTGTACATATAACACCTAATTGAACGAAAGGAATTTCAACATGTAATTGACCAATATTAGCTAATAATACAAAATTGAAAACAAATAATCAGAAGAAGAATTTAGATAATGGTTTAAATACTAAACCTCTATAAATACTTTTATCTGTGTATGGTAATACTAATAAAATTAATAATGCACCAAACATTGCAATAACACCTCCAAGTTTATCTGGAATAGATCTTAAAATAGCATAAAATGGTAATAAGTATCATTCAGGTACAATTGAAGCTGGTGTTACTAATGGATTACCTGGTATGTAATTATCAGGATGCGAAACATAATATATGGGACTATATCTTAAAAAATATTATTTAAATTTATAATCAAAACTTTTTCATTTTTTTTCGAAATTTAGTCAAGAATTATATGCTAATGTATTATTTCTCATAATATAATCTTTTTTATTATAATGATTGTAAAATTCGGGTATTAGATATAATTTGTTACCTTTAAAAGATTTAGATGGACATTGTAATATATAATTATAAAAATTTTTATGATTAATTTCATTTGTAATTGATCATTTATAATAGCCATTTTGGCTTTTATCATAATAAATTTTTCCTCCTAAAATTTCTTCAAAATCTTGTACATCGATTAAGTTCTTATTAGTTACACTAATAAATAATTGAGGTCTATTATTATCATAATAATAAAAATTAACAGTACCATCAGCATCAAAAAATCCACTGAATCAATTATTATTTTTGTCTAATTTGATAGGCTCTATAAATTTAATATTTAATACATCACAAATTTTTTGTAATTGTACTAATCTTTTACTATTACGAATATTTCCATTAACAGCATTAATTAAACTTGTCATACCTATTTTATTACTTAATCTATATCTAATAGAATTAGAACCAGATCTTAATTTTACACTTCCTCCAAATTTATCTTTAATTAAATGTAACATTTTTTCATCTTCTATACCTACAGTAATTTCACAACAACTATATTTTCCTGAACTTAAATAGAAATAACCATCGCCATCAATTAATCCTGCTAATCATTCATTGAAATGTTTATCTTCATCTTTATCTTTATTTTTATCTTTATTTTTATCTGTAACTTTAATATTATTTATAATATTTTCATCAATATTAATGTTACTATTAAGATAATTTTTAACTATATTATTATTAATTAAAAAATAATTGATTAAAGATATAAATTTATTTAATATTTTTTGTACGCGTGTAGTCTCTGAAATATCAATTAATATGTAATTTAATAAATAAATTAATCTATTGATTATCTGCTGATTATATTCATATCATTTGTTATAAAGAACAAATAAATTATTATAATAATATATTACTAATAAATCACTTATACTTATAAATTTATATTTATGTACTGAATAAGTTATATAATTAGTTTTATTATAACCTATAGAATATTTACAGCATATAGCGTACTGTATGTATATAATATATACTATTATTAAAGGCCATATCCATTATTTTTTATTTTGACCTAGTGTATTGGGAGAAAAGAATACGAAGAAACAGAAGAATATAAAGAATACAAATACTGTTATAGCATCTTTAAATATAAAATATGGGTGCATTGATAAACGATCAATATTACCAGTTATTCCTACTGGATTAGATGAACCATGAACATGTAAAGCAATAAAATGTAATACTACTAATGCAGCTAATACAAATGGTAATAAATAATGTAAAGCAAAGAATCTTTGAATAGTAGGATTAGAAACTGAGAAACCACCTCATATAAATGGAACTATATCAGCTCCAATGAATGGAATAGCAGATAATAAGTTAGTTATAACGGTTGCGCCCCAGTGTGACATTTGACCATAAACTAAGCAATAACCCATAAAAGCAGTAGCCATTGTAGCTATTAATATTATAACTCCTATTATTCAAACTAATACTCTAGGTTTACGATATGAACCATAGTATAAAGCTTTACCTACATGAATATACATACATGCAAAGAAGAATGATGCACCATTAGCATGAATATAACGAATTAATCATCCTAAATTTACATCTCTCATAATATGTTCTACACTATCAAATGCTAATTCAATATGTGAAGAATAATGCATAGCTAAAAATATACCACTAGCTATTTGAATTACTAAACATAATCCTAATAAACTACCTAGATTATATCAATAATTAATTGAACTAGGTTGTGGTGAATCAATTAAATAACTATTAGCCATACTTAAGTATGGTTGTGTTTTTCTATATGAAGCCATAAAAAGCTAAATATTTATATTATATGTAATAAACATATATATTTGATTAAAATTAAATTTTATTTAATAAATTAATTAATAATATATTAAATTTATATAAGGCAATGATTTATATTATAATAAAAATTATAATAAGGCAAGAATTAATCTTTTATATTTATATATATATATTATATATTATAAGAAAACATTCTTAAAAATATTTATTAATATAATTCTTTTAATCTTTTAATTATAATTAATAATAGTTAAAATATGAACAATGTAGGTTAACGTAATTTTAAACCGCCAGCCTGTAAGGCTGAAGGTAAGGCCATAGGCCGAAGGTAAAGGAATAAAGTAAACACTTTATAATTTATCCAGATTATCCTTTTGTATAAGATGAAATAGGCCTAAATTATAAGAATACTTAATATACAATAATCTATTTTTTTATTATATCAAAAAGGCTTTATTATTATTCTTATACTAAAATTATTTACTTACACTTACTTTTTCCCCCTATTAATAATATAAATAGATAAAGAATATAAATGGGGTGTAATATTCATTAGCTTATGCATTTATGAATAAGCGTCAAGATGAATATTAGGGGGGGGGAGGTAAGGAAGGATTATTAATAGTAAAATATAATATATAATTATATTAATCCTTTAATTATTATTAATATATTTAATTAACAGGATTTTAAGGTGAGGCCATATTAGAAAGGTAATGGAAAAAAGTAAACACTTTGAATATTTATATTTATATTTATATTTATATTTATATTTATTTTTAATATAAAAGAATATTAATAATGTAGATTAATGGCTTTTTATTCCTCGGCTAAAGCCGAGGATTGACCAAAAACCAAAGGTAATGATTGATATATTTCACCTTAAAAAAAATATTAAAAGTAATTGTTATTTTGTTATAAGTCAAATAGGCCTAAAATAAAATGATTAACTTGGTTTTATTATTTTCTAATAATTTTATAATATATATAAAAAGAAGATTAACTATGTTTATTAATATATTAATTCAGGTAAATAAACAAAGTAAACATATTTAAATTGATGAATATTATTACTTTGTATAAGATGAAATAGGCCTCCATTATAAAATGATTATATAGTTAATATTTTATTCTTATATTAATGTTAAAATATTAATAATAAATAAAGATTATTTTTATAAATAGTTTTCTTTATATAAGGTGAAATAGGTCTATAATATAGTATATAATATATAAATATTAATATAGTATGTAAAATTAATATTAGTTATATATATAAATAGTAAATATATAATAAAAATATATATTTAATTTTAATATGAATTATAAAGTAACTATGAAATATACTCAATATTTATTTATTATATAATATAATATAATATAATAATTAAAAATATAAAAAAATTTGTTTAATAATGAGTTATTAATAATATAATTATTATAAGATTATTAAATTATAATAATGAATTATATATATTTTATATATTAATATCTGGTCCTCAGTCATGATATGTAATTAAGAAGTAAATTTGGACATTATGGATTGTGATGATGGTATTAATAAAATATATAAAAATTAAATTAAGTAAAAATGTCATCAGAACATTCAAATATAAGTTATTATGTAAATAGATGATTATTTAGTACTAATGCAAAAGATATAGCTATGTTATATATAATATTTGCTATATTTTGTGGATTATTAGGTTCATTAATGTCTGTAATATTAAGATTAGAATTATCATCACCTGGTAATCAAATATTACATGGTAATCATCAATTATTCAATGTTGTAGCTACTGCTCATGCAGTGTTAATGGTATTTTTTTTAGTAATGCCAGCTGCTATTGGATTCTTTGGTAATTATTTAGTACCATTAATGTTAGGAGCTAGTGATATGTCATTTGCTAGATTAAATAATATTAGTTTTTGATTATTACCTCCTGCTTTAGTATCATTATTAGCAAGTGCATTAATAGAAAATGGTGCCGGAACTGGATGAACAGTTTATCCACCATTATCAGGTACATTATCACATAGTGGACCTTCAGTAGATCTAGCTATATTTGCATTACATTTAACATCTATTTCATCTTTATTAGGTGCTATTAATTTTATTACTACAATATTAAATATGAGAACTTTAGGTATGACAATGACTAAATTACCATTATTTGTATGAGCAGTAATGTTTACATCTATTTTATTATTATTATCATTACCTGTATTATCAGCAGGTGTAACATTATTATTAATGGATAGAAACTTTAATACTTCATTCTTCGAGCCAGCAGGTGGAGGAGATCCTATATTATATCAACATTTATTCTGATTCTTCGGACATCCAGAGGTCTATATTCTTATAATACCTGGATTTGGTATAATATCACATGTTGTAAGTACTTATGCTAAAAAACCTATTTTTGGATCAATTGGTATGATTTATGCTATGGGATCAATTGGATTTTTAGGTCTTCTAGTATGATCACATCATATGTATACAGTAGGTTTAGATGTAGATTCAAGAGCTTACTTTACATCGGCTACAATGATAATAGCAGTACCAACAGGAATAAAAATATTTAGTTGATTAGGTACATTATATGGTGGATCAATTAGATTTACTACACCTATGTTATATGCTATAGCATTCCTATTCCTGTTCACTGTAGGTGGTTTATCAGGAGTAGTTTTATCTAATGCATCATTAGATATAGCTTTCCACGATACCTATTACGTTATCGGGCATTTCCATTATGTGCTTTCATTAGGTGCTGTATTTAGTTTATTCGCAGGTTATTATTACTGATCACCTATGGTTACTGGATTATACTATAATAATAATTTAGCTAATATTCAATTCTGATTATTATTTATTGGTACAAATATTACGTTCTTCCCAATGCATTTCTTAGGAATGAATGGTATGCCTCGTCGTATACCTGATTATCCAGATGCATTTGCAGGATTTAATGCTATAAGTTCATTTGGTTCATTAATATCTATTACATCTGTAATATTATTTGCATATGTTATATACGATCAATTAATGAATGGTTTAAATAATAAATATTTAAGTACTAATTCATTATTAAAAGATCCAGATTTCTTTGAATCAAATAATATTTATTCAAGTAATGAAATTAAATCAAGTTCTATAGAGTTCTTATTAACAAATCCACCTCTATATCATACATTTAATACATTAGCTATACAATCATAATAATTAAAAAATTAAAAATATTCGTTAATTTAATATAAATATAAAATACTATTATAATATAGGCCTATTAGACTATTTTGACAACCTCGGCTTTAGCCGAGGGATAAAAAAATTATATAACATAGTAAAAATTTTGTCATTATTTTTATAAAAATTAATTATTATTTTAATATTCTAATGAAATAAAATTTATAAAAAATTATTTTTAGTTAATTTATTTTTTAATTTTATAAGGATTTGATAATAAGTGTAAAAATAAGTAAAATTTACAAAGGGGACCCCCTTGATAAATAAGAATAATTATTTATATAAATATATTTATATTTAATTAAGCTTTTATTAATATAAAATGTATTAAATAATAGTTTATTTATTAATTTATATGAGGTCTTTTTCATAATAAACACTTTAATAATTTTAGTTAATATTATTATATTTATTATATTCTAGGTCTAAATTAAAAATATAATGTTCATAGTATTAAAGGTGTATAAGGTGAAATAGGCCTGCATTATATAATCATTTCATACTTCTTATTTATTATTATTATTATCATTATTATTATTATTATCATTATTATCAATATTATTATTATATCTTATCTTATCTTATATTATCTTATATTATCAATAAGGCCTAAATTATAATATAATTAATGAATAATAATTTAATGACTTTATTATTAATATTTAATAATTAAGATAATAAGGAATATTGAGTATGTTTATTAATTATATGTTACCCGGCAAATTGCCGGGTCTCTTATAACCCCCTTAAGGGGGTTATTATAATAATAACTATAACTATTCATATTGTTAATTTAAGTCATTATTATCTAACAGGCCTAAAATATACTAAAGATATATGTATATCCTTAATTATTCATTATGAAATAGGCCTAAAATATAATTATCAATATTTATATTATTAATAAATCATTATCTTCTTTTATTAAAAACATTATATATAAAATATATAAAAATAATAAAGAATATGAATAATGTTACTTTGTTATATGTTACCCGGCAAATTGCCGGGTCTTAAATAACCCCTTAAGGGGTTATAATATACAATAAACATCACTTTTAATATTTTTAACTTATTATTATATAACAGACCTAAAATATAATTATTAAAAAGTAGTATAAATTTATTTCCTTAAGTTATTATTATCTAACAGACCTAAAATATAATTATTAGATATATTTTTTACTTATTATTATTATGAAATAAGACCTAAATAATAATAAACTTTAATAATAATTTATGATTTAATTAGTTAATAATTAAAATAATGAGTCATTATTCATTATGTTGAATTATTGTATATTACCCGGCAAATTGCCGGGTCTCTTATAACCCCTTAAGGGGTTATATTATACAATAATATCTCACTATTTATAATCTTTATTATTACTATGAATTAGGCCTAAATTATAATGGTTATTTATTCTAATGGTTATTTATTCTAATTAATTATAATTCTAACTAATTTATTATTAGTATTAAATAATATTAATTTTAAAGAATATTGATTTAAAAGAATATTAATAATGCTTATTAATTATATCTTACCCGGCTTCTAGCCGGGTCTTATCAAACCCCCCTTAAGGGGGGTTTAAATATACAATAAATATCATTCTTTATTTTATTTAAGTAATTTATTATTATCAATAAGGCCTAAATTATAATTATTAAATATTATTTATTAGTATATTATTATTTATTATGTTGAATTATTATATCTTACCCGGCTATAAGCCGGGTCTTAATAAAACCCCCTTAAGGGGGTTTTAATATACAATAAATATCATTTTTCATAATTTTAACTTATTAGTATAAAATGAGCTTAAATTATAATTATTTTAGACTAGACAAATGATTTATTATAATTATGATTCTAATTAATTTATAATTGTAACTAATTTATTATTAATTTTAAATAATGTTAATCATAAGAATATTAACTATGTTGATTAATTATATCTTACCCGGCAAACTGCCGGGTATTCAATAACCCCTCAAGGGGTTATTATACAAAATTAATATCACTATTTATAATCTTAAATTTATTATTATTATCAAATAGGCCTAAAATATATTAATAATATTCATATTGTTAAGGTTATTATTATGAAAAAAAACCTAAAATATAATAGTAATATTTATAATATTCCTTTATTTAAGGTCAAATAGGCCTCCAATATATAACTATTTATTGTTAATACTTCTTCTTTATTATTAATATACTAAGATATTAAGATATTAAGATAATTCATAATGTTATAATTATTATCATTATTATCATTTTGTAATACCAAGGGACACCACAGGTACCCTTGGCTTGGGGCCAGAGCCCCTGGACCTAAAATATAGTAATAATACTAATATTGTTAAGGTGTAAAAGGTCAAATAGGCCTGCAGCATATAATCATTTATTGTTCATAATTTTTTTTATTATTAAGTTATTATATTAAGATTATAAATTATAAATTATAAATTATATTATTTAATTATAATAATTATAAGTAAATTATTTATTTATTTAATGTTTAATATATTATATATATAAATATATATATTAAAATTATTTTTTAATAAATTAATAAATTAAGGTTTATAGTTTAATGGTAAAACAATAGCCTTCAAAGCTATATTTGAGAGTTCGAGTCTTTTTAAACCTGTATCTGTGTTATATAATTATTAATATTATTTATGTCATTGTGGTGGAATTGGTAGTCACAATACACTTAAAATGTATTGCTTTAAAAAGCGTATAAGTTCAAGTCTTATCAATGACAATTATTTATTAATTTATGAGTTGTAGACTAATAGGTAAGTCACTTGCATTTGGGGCAAGCTTATAATAGTTCGAATCTATTCAATTCAATATAATATAATATAATATAATATAAAATATTATGGGAAAGTAGTTTAATGGTAAAACGTTTGACTTTTAATCAATTTATATTCGGTTCAAATCCGGTTTTTCCTAATATATTATTTATTGTTTTAATATAATGGTAAATATAATTTAATCGGTTAAAATGAATACTTGTGGCGTATGTAATCTGAGTTCAAGTCTCAGTATTTACCCAATTATTATATTAATATAGTTTAATTGGTTAAAACAATTGCCTCATATGCAATAAATGATAAGTTCAAATCTTACTATTAATATACAAAATAATATATTATAAAATATATGAAAATAATACTTAAATAACACACAAAATATAATGAATTGATTCAATATTCATAAAATATTAAAAACTTTTATTATTAATCTTAAAAATTATAATATTACAAATTATCAAATTAGAAATAATTTACTATTCTTTATTTTATATTTAGATAAATCATTAAAATATAATATTAATAAATATATTAATAATAAAAATAGATTATTAAATAAAAACTATAATAAATTACAAAAAATTAATCACATTAATGATTTTAATATTATTATATATAACTTTAATAAAAATATATTAACTAATAATATTATTCTTTCTAAATTAATTAGTAATTTAATTGAAAAAATATTTAACAATATTAAATATATTAATAATAATCTTAATATTAAATCTAAATCTAAAAAATATTCTTCTTATAATAATTCTATTATTATTAGTAAACCTATTGTTAAATTTAATTTATCTAAAATAGAAATTTTATTTTATTATTATTTACCACTTTATAAATCATTTAAATGATTCAGTAGAACATATAAATATGTAAATTCATTAAGTTTATCTAATAAAAAAAATAATTATAATTATAATAAAGAAGGATTATATATTAATAATATTGTATCTAATATTAATTATAATTTATTAAATAATATCTTAATTTATAAAAATAATAATAAAATTAATAATTCTATTAATCGTAGTATTAATTATAAAAATTTAAAACATAATATTAAATCAACATTAATTAATAATATTAAAATTAATTCTATTAATATTAATGATAATATTATTATTAGTAATAGTATTTCTACACATGTAGTTAAAAATACATTAGGTAAATTAAATAATTATTCTTCATTTAAAAATATTCGTCATTATTCAACTATTAATAATAAAAATATTAATAATAATATTAAATATATTGAATTAAATAAATATCTTAATAATAAGAATAATAATAGTAATTTATTAAATTATGTAGTATATTCAATGAATAAATTATTAAGTAATTTAAATAGTAATAATAATAATAATAAATTAAATAAATGAAATAATATAAAATTAAATAAATTATTAAGTAAGTTTTTTAATAATAAAGAAATAGAAATATTACCAATACATTTAAAATATGAATTTAATAATACTGAAATATTAAATAAATTAATAAATAAAGGAATATCAAATAAAGAAAGAAATTTATCACGTAAATATAGATTTACATTAAAACGTAGAATAACTTTATTAAATAGTAAAATAATATTACAAAATTATATAAATGATAAAAAAGATAAAGAATTAATGAAAAATAATATATTAAATAACTTATTCTTATTATTAAAAAATAATTTATCAATTAATGATAATAATAAAAATAAATTAAATGATATAAAAAATTATTTATATTCAAAAGATACATTAAATTTAAATAATGATATTATAAATAAAAATATAGTAGGTTATTCATATTTATTAAAAGGTAAATTAGGATTAAGAAAAGGTAAAAATAGATCTAGAAAATTATATGTAAATAAAGGTACATTTAAAGATGTATTATCAAATGTTACATTATTTAATGATAAATTTAAATTAAATTATGTTAGAAATAATGAATTAAAATCTTATATATCTAAAAATAGTAATAATGGTAAATTAGGATTAACATTAAAATTAAATATTATATAATGAATTATAATATAATTATATTAATAAAGGAAAATCTAAATAATGTTTATTAAAATATAAATTTTATATAAATAGTTTATTATAAAAGGTTAAATATAATAAATAATTTTATTAAATAAACAAATATAGATAATTAATTATTAATTAATAATACAAAATAGATGTTAATATAATATAATATATTATAATAATTTTTTTAATAATAAATCAGATAGATACCGAATGGTTAGGTGCCTTTTTTGGGTAAAGGATTTAGTTAGTTCGATTCTAGCCTATCTGATATAACTCTTTTAGTTTAATAGGTCAAAACATATTACTTCTAATAATAGAATTAACGTTCAACTCGTTAAAAGAGTATACATATTTTAATATAATATATATAATATATATAAATATAAAAAAATATTGTTGGAGTTTAGTTCAATGGTAAAATATATGATTTACACTCATAAGTTATTGGTTCAAATCCAATAATTCCTAATAAAAAAATAAAGAATTGAATAATAATAAGAGTATGATGTTGGCTCAGATTAAACGTTATCTAAGGACATGATACATGCAAATCGTACGATAATATATAGTATATTATGAAAGTATATATATTAATATATTATAGTGGTGTAAAGGTGAGTAAAATATTGAAATAATGAACTATTAATTGTGTTAAATACATAATAATAAATAAAGGATAATGATCTGTTAATAGTCAAGTCAATAATGGAATAAGGTAGTAGATAATGTAATGAATTAACTAGCCGTCGATCCATAGTTAATAATGAAAGTTATAATAACCACATTGAGAATGAAATACATCAATATTAAAGATGATATATATTGTTTATTTAAAATAAATATATAGCATAAAATACAGCAGTAAGGAATATTAGACAATGATCGAAAGATTGATCTAGTTACTTAGAAAGATGATAATTATGAATATTAATATATTGTAAAAGGTATAATTAATGAGAATATAATAATGAAGAATATAAAATCTTACTATATAGAGAAATAATGATATATTTATATAGTAGAAGGTCTCAACCAAAATCAGTGCCAGCAGTTGCGGCTATACTGAGGAGGCTAACGTTAATCATTAAGGCTTAAAGGATCCGTAGTATGTTATAAAATATTAAATAATAGAGTTAATAATAAGAATAATGAATGATTATTGTAGAGATAATATGTTAGAATAATAATTAGACAACCAAAAATTTGAAAATATTATTTATTTATTAACTGACATTCAGGGATGAAGGCATGAGGATCAAACCGAATTAGATACTCGGCTAGTTCATGCTGTAAACGATGAGTACTATAAAGCTTAAATAGCATAAATTATAAGTGAAAACTAAGTATTCCGCCAGGTGAGTATATTTGCAAAGATGAAAACCAAGACAATAGACGGTTACAAATAGAGGCAGTGGATTGTGTTTTTTAATTCGATAATCCCCGAAAATCTTACCATTACTTGAATATTTATTAAAATATAAAAAAAATTAATAATTACAAATGTTACATCGTTGTTTCAAGTCTGTGCTTTAAGGTTATGATTAACTTCATAAACAGACGTAATTCCATATTTATATTATAGAATATGAATAGAATAATTTTTTATTTATTTAAATTATTATTATATTGGAGCTACAACAAATCCTGATGACTTAAATGTAATGGGCTAAAGACGCAATACATAAATTTTATACAAAATTATATTATAATATAAATTATAATAAATAATAAAAATAAAATATCAAATATAATTAACGAATTATATATACTTTGAATTAATATCTGAAATTCGATATTATGAAAAAGGAATTGCTAGTAATCATATTTAAGAATAATATGGTGAAATCTTATTTTGTTTCGTACTAATCACTCATCATTCGCTGGAAATTTATTAATGTTAAAATATTAATCTTTTTATTATTAATATAATTAATTTTAATTGTTATATTTTAATAAATTTAATATCATCACATAATAATTAACCAGGGAGAAGTTGAAATACAGTTACCGTTGAGGAATCAGCGGTGGGTTGTTTTAATTACTATAAAATATCCAATATTATTCACAATAAAAAAAAATATATATAATAAGTGTATTTATATTTGAGGCCTATTACATAATGAACAGTTTAATAATCTTACTATAATTATATTATTCGAGGGCTATTTTACTTTATATATTTAAATATATAATATATTGTATTATATTTTAGGTCTGTTTCATCTTGAATACCTTAACATTATGAATATTTAATTATAATTTAGGCCTATTTGACCTTATATAAAAGAATAAATATGATGATAAATAATATTGAACAGTTTTATAATTTTATAACAAAAGTATTTATTATGAATTATTACTTTATGCTTTATTAAAACCTCCATGGAGGTTTCAGAGTAATTTGACATCCTCGGCTAAAGCCGAGGAAATATTCTAGTTTTACTTTTATTTATATTTTTATTATACTTTTTATTTATACTTTTACTATAATAACTTTAAATATTAAAAAATTAATGTATTATTAATATAAAAAATATAATGATTTATTATAAATATTGTTAATATATTGCAGGCCCAGGGCCAGGGGCCCAAGCCAAGGGTACCAGGGGTGTCCCTTGGTATTTGATATTTTACACCTTAAGATATAAAAATATATACTTATAATCTAGACCTATTACATAATAAATATAATAAATATAATAAATATAATAAAAGTGTTTATTATCAATCATTACCTGTTTCAGGTAATGAAAATCCTCGGCTTTAGCCGAGGAATAAAAGGATGCCATTAACTAAAAATATTAATATTTTATCTATTTATTAATAAACCTTATATTTAAAGAGTTAAAACAATTAATAATAGTTTCAATTAATTATTATAATTTAGGCCTATTTGACCTTGTATAAAAGAATATTTATTAAGTATAATATTTTTATAAGTCAAATCTATCAAACATTACCTTATTATTTTAACATCTTATTAATAATTTTACCAAAATTTTATTAATTAATATTCTTAATAATTTAATTTAATTGTAATTTATATTTACCTCTCCCCTTATTAATATTAATATATCAAATATAATTTAAGGGGTGAATATTCCTTAAGCTTTATTTATAAAGCACAAGAAGGAATATGAGGGGGAAATTTATTATCATTATAATTTTGGGATTAAATTTAATTACTATTTTACTATAATAATTTTAAATATTTTATAATTAATGTTTTTAATAAAGAAGATAATTATTTATTATAATGTTGTTAATATATTGCAGGCCTATTTCACCTTGAATACCTTTAATAGTATGAACATTATTATTCTAATTTAGACCTATTAGATAATAAATAAAGCAATATATTAAAAATTATTCAAGGTATTTACTTTATTCCTTTACCTTCGGCCTATGGCCTTACCTTCAGCCTGTAAGGCTGGCGGTTTAAAAATTCTGTTAACCTACATTGTTCATATTTTAATTATTATTAATATATTTTATATTATAAAATAAAATTATAATTTAATAATTAATTAAATAATTATTATGTAATAAATGTAAATATATATAATATATATAAATATATAAAAAATAGAATAGAAATGTTATAGTATAATAAAAAACAATAAAGATTAATTAATTAATATAAATGTTACTAATAAATAAGGTAAATATTTTACAAATAATTTAATTTAAGAATTATAAATGTAAAAAGACCTAAAGGAAACTGAATTTTTAAATAAACCAAGTGAACTGAATCATCTAAGTAACTTGAGGAAAAGAAATCAACAGAGATTTTATGAGTATTGGTGAGAGAAAGTAAAATAGTTTAAATAAGTATGACTTTAAATAAGAAGTTAAAATTTATAGAATAAACTAATTCTAAAACTAAATATTATTAGTAAACATAATTAGTACCGAGAGGGAATTATATTATTTAGTGAAATCATGAGCAATAAGAGATTAATTAATAAAATTAATTTATTATGTACCTTTTGTATAATGGGTTAGCAAGTTATAATTAATAGCATAATATTTGTAATAAATATTACAATGAAAATGAATATATTTAAGATATTAATAATCAATATTAAATAAAATATTTTATAAATAATTAAATAGTAGTTATTAGTTATAGACCCGAAAGTAAATGATCTTACCTTAAACAAGTGGTTTTTAAACGACTGAACAGGTGAATGTTGCAATATTCTCTGAAGATTTAAGGTACGCAGTGAAAGACAAATCTGATTTACAGATAGCTGGTTTTTTGTGAAATATATTTTAGTATAGCATTAATATAATATTTAAGAGGTAAAGCAATTAATAATATTTGGGGTGTTAGCGATAACATTATCATTATTATTTAACCTCATAATTTTCTTAAATAATAAATTTTAGAGTATAAATTTATAATATTAATAGTCAGACTATTAGTGATAAGATTGATGGTCAAAAGGGAAACAGCCCAGATTATTTAATAAAGTTCCAAATTTTATTTTAAGTGTATATAATATTGATTTACTATAAAACAATTATGGGATTAGTTTGACAGTAATTACTCTATGATCAACGTGTATCAACGGAATAATAATTTATAAGTTATTATAATAATAATAATATTATATAAAGTAAATTAATAGATAATAATCGGAACTAAATATAACAAAAAATAAAACTGAATTAATAAATATTGTTAATATATTTAATAATATTAATAATATGGTAACAAAACATTTAATGAACAAAAAAATTTTAATCAAGTTAAAGTTTTATATATAAAATTATAATAATAAATAATTATATTTAATTAATAGTTATTTATTTATAATATAAACATAGTATATAGATTATAAGAGTAATTAAATAGAGAATGCTGACATGAGTAACGCACAAGAGGTTAAATCCTCTTCACTTTATGTATTAGGTTTTAAAAATAAAAATCGGTCCATAAGATTATATCTGAAAAGATATCATCAATAGGTAATTAATATATATTAAATATTGACTATAAAATAATAATTAAAATAATATATAGTACAGGAAAATATAATATAAAAATACCGTAATAAAATCGACACAGATATATTAGTTTAAAAATGAAAGTGAATAAGATAATTTTACATAATGAACTCGGCAAAATAAAAGTTCTAACGTTTGTCAAAAAGAACAATTAAAGTACATGTTATACGACTGTTTACTAAAAACACAGCACTTTGCAAAAATGAAAATTGTAGAATAAAGTGTGAATTCTGCCCAATGCTTAATAATAAAAAAATTAGCTAAATTGGTTAATTTGTATAAAAGTTAAGTCAATGGCGGCTTTATACTGAGAGTCATAATGTAGCGAAACGCCTTTTGTGGTGATAATTTGGGTATTCACTATACAAAGGGTACAACTATCAAACTCCGGGGAGTCCCTAAAGCTTATGTCACCAAACCAATGTTGAAAAATATTGAGTGGCTGAAGTAATTACTCAGGTATGGTAATAGCACATAAGATTGTTAATTTAATTAATTTTATTAATTTTACAAATAATAAAAGTAAAGTTAATAAACATGAAAATGAAATGGGTAATCGCGGATCTAAATCAATACTTAGAAATATTAATAATGGTATTGTAAAAGAGCAACGAGTATACGGTAGTTGTCTTCAATGTTTTAATTTAAATCAGAGAAGATTAAGATGTACTCTAACGGCCCTTGAAAAAGGGTATCAGATTAACAACCCTTCTAAGTTTGAAATAAATCCAAATCCTTGAATTATAACAGGTATTACAGATGCAGAAGGTTCTTTTATTTTAAAAATAAATAGCAGGATTCAATTAGAATTTAATATTACTATGAACTCTATTGATGAAGAATTAATTAGAAGTATATACCAATTTTTTAATGTTGGTAATTTTAATTATAATGCTAAATCTAATACATATAGATTTACAGTAGTAAAAATAGATGATATTATAAATGTTATAATACCTCATTTTGAAAAATATCCTTTAAAAACACAAAAAGCAATAGATTTTAAATTATTCAAAGAAGCTGCTTTAAAAAAGAAATCAAAAGTTAGAAATTATGAAGAATATATTGAAATAAGATCTTTAATGAATAGAGGTTTAACTCAAGCATTAATAAATAAATATTCTCATATTATTCCTAATTTTTCTAGATTACGTGAATTTCATAATTTTGATAAAAATATTAATCCTTTATGATTATCAGGATTTGTATCAGGTGATGGTCATTTTGGATTTAATACTTCTAAGAAAGATTATATAAAATCTGTTTTTAATATAACTCAAAATAATAGAGATATATTATTGTTAGAATATTTAAAGGATAATTTTTTTAAATGTGGAAATATTTCTCTTAGAGAAAGAGATAATTGTGCTTATTATAATGTAAATTCTAATAAAGAAAATACTAATATCATTAAACCATTCTTTTTAAAACATAAATTAGCAGGTTCAAAATATAAAAATTTTATGTATTGATTAGATGGATTAGATATAATTAATGATATTAATATTCCTAAAGGGGAGATTTTATTTATTAATAAAAGAATTACAAAATGTAATGAACAAATATAATTAATACAAGATTAGATTTATTTTAAATATGATAAAGTTAATTAGAAGTGTGGCTACTAATTATAGTCCTGCATGAATGGAGTAACGATATAACAACTGTATCATGTAAAATCTTAGTGAAATTGAATTAGCGGTGAAGATGCCGTTTACCTGAAGTTAGACGAGAAGACCCTATGCAGCTTTACTATAATTTAATTAGTTGTACTTATTTAATTAATTTTTAGCATATAAAGTAATATATTGGTATAAAAATGAAATACTTTTATTTAATTAAATATTTACTTAATCATTAATATAATTAATTGATAATTATTATATTCTTAATTATAAAAAATGTGATGACAGCTTTAAATTGATAGTTTAAATGGGGCGTTGATTTCATAAAAAATAACTGAATATGTCCATTTATAATTATTATAACTATTAAATACATTTAATTAATGTAATATTCATTAATATTATTAAAAATAATTTTTTATTAAAATAGAAAAAACCATGTACAGTAAATTTGACTGGAGATCAAATAATAATATAAAAATATTATAATATATTAGTACAATAGCTGATAACTGTGCAATAATATAACACCTACAAGTGTTGTTTATACGTAAGTAAGGTATAGTGAACAGATTATTTTAATAGTAAAAGTAATCGATAACGGATAAAAGTTACGCTAGGGATAACAGTGTAATAACATGAGAGAGTAGATATTGTCAATGTTGTTTGCCACCTCGATGTCGACTCATCCTATCCTATTGGTAGTACAAGCTAATAAGGGTTTGACTGTTCGTCAATTAAAAGGATACGCGAGTTGGGTTTAATACGTCGTGAGACAGTATAGTTTCTATCTTCTTTAGGGGTTAGTTTATGAAGGTTTATAACTTAGTACGCAAGGATTAGTTATAATTAATCAATGATTTTACTGTTGCATATTATAATTAATTATATTTTATATTAAATTATAAATATAAATTAATAAAATTATTTAATATTATTTATAAAATATGCAGGCAGTTAAGTTAAATTAATAAAAATTAAATATTGAAAGCATTTAAAATATAAAATTGTCTTTTATAAACTATATATAATAATATATTAATATTATATTATTAAAATATATTATGTTAGACTAACATGTTAATAGTTTCATATTAATTAAGTTATGATATACTAATTTATATATTATTTTTATTATACTTCTATTCAAATTTTATATATTTAAATATAATAATTGTAATTATATTATAAAAATATATTGCAATAAAGTATTTATATTGCAGGCCTATTTGATCTTATACACCTTAACAATATAAATATTATTACTATATTTTAGGTCTCTTTCATAATAAAAAAAGATAAATAGAAATAATGAAAGTGTTTATTGTCAATCATTACCTGAAGCAGGTAATGATAATCCTCGGCTTTAGCCGAGGTATAATATATAATTAAACCTTAATAATTATTATATTATATTTAATTAAGAATTAAAATATATTAATACTATTTTAGGCCCAGGGGCTGGGCCCCAAGCCAAGGGTACCTGCGGTGTCCCTTGGTATTACATAATAATAAAAATAATTATCTTAATGTTCAATAATTTTTCTTTATTATATTATATTATATTATATTACCTTGGTTTTTGGTCAATCCTCGGCTTTAGCCGAGGAATAAAAAGCCATTAATAAACATTGTTCATTATTCTTTTTATTAAAATTAATTATATAATGAAATATTTATATATTTAATAATTTATTATTTTTACTTCTTTTTTAAAGGGACCCCCCTTTGTAATTTTTACTTATTTATTAATTTATTATCAAATACTAATGAAAATTATAATTGTTAAAAATATTTATACATTTATAATCATTAGAATATTAGCTTATATTAAAAAAAATATTAATAATTAAATAAAATTTTTATTATTTTTAATTATAATTTTTATATTATAAACCATTATAGTGAATTAGGTCTTATATATAATATATATATATATTAATAATTAAATTATATAAAGAATATAAACATTTTTTAATTAATGGAAATTTTAACCGCCAGCCTGTAAGGCAGAAGGTAATGGTTAATACATTTGACCTTAAAAATATAAATTAATTTTTCTTAATTATTATCAAATAGGCCTATAATAAAATAATCATTAAGTATCCAATTATTAATTATTAAGTATTAATTATTAATTATTAAGTATTAATTTAAAAGAAATAATTTATTATCAATTATTAATAATGTTAATTATAAGAGTATTAACTATGTTGATTAATTATATCTTACCCGGCTAGAAGCCGGGTATTAATCAAACCCCCTTAAGGGGGTTTATAATATACAATAAATATCATTATTCATAATTTTAACTTATTTATTATAAAATAGGCCTATAATATAGTACTTTATATTAAACTAATTACTAAATAACTAATTACTAATTATTAATAAATAATAAATAATAAATAATAAATAATTATTTTTTTTCTTTAATTATTATCAAATAGGTCTATAATATAATACTTTATATTAACTAATTAAATAACTAATTACTAATAACTAATAATTATCCCCTTAATAATATTAATATTCTAAACAATAATTATGGGGGTAAATATTACTCTAAGCTTTATTTATAAAGCACAAGAGGAATATGAGGTGGGATATAAGTTATAAATAACCACTTTATTATTATATTTTATTTATATTTATATATTTAATTAATTAAGAATAAAAATATTAAAAATGTATACTAATAGCTTTATTATACCTCGGCTAAAGCCGAGGATTTTCATTACCTGCTTCAGGTAATGATTGATAATAAACACTTTTATTATATTTATTATATTTATTATATTTATTATAATATAGGCCTAAATTAGAATAATAATGTTCATATTGTTAAGGTGTATAAGATCAAATAGGCCTCAAGTATATAAATACTTTATTACAATAAATTTAAATGTTTTATTATTCATATTATTAATACCTAATATTTATTATTTTAACGGATTAAGTAGGACTCGAACCTACACTACTAAAAGTAATAATAGCTCAAATATTACGCAATAACCAAATTCTGCCATCAATCCTTTAAAATTAAAATTAATTAATTAGTCTAAATTAGGACTTGAACCTAAATAAAATATATTAACAGTATATCGCTTTACCAATTAAGCTATTCAGACATTAAAAATTTATATTTATATTTATATTTATATATTTATATATTATATATTCTAAATTAGGATTTGAACCTAATATAAATAACATTAAATGTATTTATTATTCCTATTTATTTAGATATTTATATTAAAAATTATTATATAGTATAATATAATATAATATAATAAAATAATTGTATAATTGGTGGTGTTTAAATTTAATCTTTTCATAATATGATTTTACTATAATTTACGATGCATTCTTGCATTTTTATCATGTGTTAAATTTAAATCATAAATTGGTTTTTTATTATGGAATTCAATACCTTTATTAAAGATAGAATTCTGACTTAATAATTTTTTATAATTTTTAGAAGTAGATAATTTATTAGATTTATTTGTATTAATATTTTCCTTAATTTCAAAATATAATTCTCTTCCTTCTTCAATAGTTAAGAATCCATGTTTTTTAAGAACTAAAGCTATACTTCAATATAAAAATTCAAGTACTTTTTGAGTTTTAAATTCATTATTAGATAATTCAGGATATAATACTCAATATAAATAATCTATTTGTGATATCATAATTCTAACAGAATTTCTATCTGTATATAATTTAGTATTTAATGGTTTTATTTAGTCTTTTATTGGGCAATTAGGGGATGGTTTTAAATTAGATAAGTATTCTAATAATACTATCATAGTATTAATTGATGATTTATGTTGACCTATTTGAAATAATAAAGCATGTTTTTGAGCTTTTAAAACAAATGTTGCTTCACCTTCAATAAATCCTAATACTCAATCACGATTAATATGTTTTCTAACAAAATCTTCCGTAGGTGATAATGATATATCATCCATATTTTTCATTTTTTCTTTAATAGATAATATTTCATTATAAATAGATGCTCTATTTGAAGTATTTGTATTAGAATATAATGTAAGTGCTTGAAGTCATAAAGAATAATCATAATTTTTTCTAGTTAATAAAGGATATTCATTAAATATTGGTATTAATTTTGTATTTAATTCATTAATATTACCAATTGTTAAAGAAATATTATCTTTACTTTGAGAAATATTATTTTTTAATTTTAATAAATTCTTTATTTTATAAAAAATATAAACATCATTAGCATGTGAATATATATTTAAATTAAATTCAAATCTTTTATTTCCTCTATCTCTAATTGTGAACGATCCTTTGGCGTCTACATAACCAACTAATCAGTGTTTAAATCTACTGTTCAACTTCTCGTTATTATCATTATCATCATTATTATTAATATCAAGATTAAGTTTTATTTCTTCTCTTTTTCTTACTATATTAACTAATGAATCAATATTACTAATACTTTTATTTATAAATAAAATTGTATTAATTTTGATAAGTATCAACAAGTTTAATATACTATTATAGTAGACTCATATTAAATTTAAATTTAAACACCATATAGTAATAAAAAACTTACCATTAAACAGAACAATCCTGTTGCCTCTGATAGTGCAAAACCAAGTATTGCGAATGGGAATAATGTGTTTCTTAATCCTGGGTTTCTAGATGTACCATTTATTAAAGCAGCAAATACTATTGCTATTCCAATACCTGCACCTGTTAATCCTATTGTAGCTATTGCAGCTCCGATATATTTAGCAGCTAAAACTAATTGCATGTTAATATATTCCTTTTTTTTCAGTATATAGACTTTGACTTATATTCTTATTTATTCATTTTTATTCAATTCATTCATTTTTTTATTTATTTATTTATGAAATCATTTAGTGTTTCTAAAAAGATTTGAACTTTTATCTATAAAGCTTCAATTTATTGCTTTAACCAGGTTAAGCTATAGAAACATTTATCATAAATAAATTAAGTCTAAGATGATTCGAACATCTATTTTTTCCTTATCAAGGAAATATTCTAACCCTTAAATTATAGACTTTTTTAGTTAAAACTTTTTTTAATTATAATTTAGTTATTAATAATCTTATTAGATATATTTCTATTATATATGGTAATATTACTCAAGAAACTAATACTAATAATAATAATAATGCACTATATCCATAAAATATTTGATTTACAAAGAAAAATGGTACTAATTGTGGCATGATCATTTTAAAATCTCATTTAATCTTTATATTATTTATACTTTTTATTTTTTTTTTATTATTTATATATTATAAATTATATATTAATTATAACATATGTTTTATTATTATAATAATCCAAATATAAAGATATATAAAATTATATATATAATATAATTATAATTCATTACAAATATTAATAATAAACTAAAGAATATTAATTCTATTATTAATCCTAAATTAAAGAATATTAATTTATTTAATAAATTTGATAATTTTAATGTTATATAATATAATCCTATTGGACCTATATTAATTAATATCCCTTTATCTATATATTGATTTAATGTATTAGATATTGATAATCAAAATCTTAAATTATAATTGTTAAATAATTGATCAAAGTAAAATTTTTGATTAAATAGAGAATAAAGATTATAAAAATATTTATTATTATAATTTATTATTTTATTATAATACAATTCATATATTATTAATAATATAGAACTAAGTATAATAGATAATATTAATGGTAATAATTTAATATATCATTTTAAACTAAATTCAGTATCAATTAAAATATAATTATTAGGATGAATAAATATATTGTTATAAATGTTTGATCCTAATCCTAAGTAAATATCTTTAAATAGATAACCTACGAATATAGAAAATATAGCTAATATAATCATAGGGATATACATTATAAAATTATTTTCATGTAAATTAATATAAATATATTTAGGATTATTTGGTATATTAAAGAATATATAATATATTAATCTAATTGAATATAATGATGTTAATGTAGCTGATAATAATGTAAATCAAAATATAATATAACCACTAAATGTATAATTACCATATAATGATTCAATTATTATATCTTTTGAATAAAATCCAGTTAAACCTGGAATAGCCATTAATGATAAAGATGCAATAAGAATTGAAATATAAGATAATGGTAAAAATTTATGAAAACCTCCATAAGTTCTAATATCTTGATATTGATTTAATACAGCATGAATAATTGATCCAGCTGACATAAATAATAAAGCTTTAAAAAAACTATGACATATTAAATGATATAATGCTAAATTATATGAGGATATACCAATAGATAATATCATTATTGATATTTGAGACATAGTTGACAATGCTATAATTTTTTTAATATCATTAGATACAACTGCTATTAATCCTGATAATAATGTAGTTATACCTCCTAATATTAATATAATTAATAATGCTAATGGACTATATTCAATAATATAAGAACATCTTATTAATAAATATACTCCAGCTATAACTAAACAAGCTGCATGAAGTAATGATGATACTGGTGTAGGCTAATAATTATAATATATTATATAATTATTTTGGACTTTATCTTAATAAATTAAATAATAATAAGTTATTAATAATTTATTTTTCACTTTAAGTCTCTGAAGTTATATAATAAATATAACCTGCTAATTTATTTATTTATTTATTTTATAATAAAGAATATTAAATTATTTCAATTATAATTAAAGTATTAATTATTTAAATATAAAGCAAAGTATTAAATATTAAATATCAAAAGTATGAATAGTGATGGCAATTTTAGACCTATTTGACTTTATACACTTATACATTAATTTTATTAATATTAATTATTAACATAAACCTTTAAACATTAAAAAATTATAACAATATATTTTAATCTACATTGTTCATATTCTTTTTATTATTAATAATCAAATACTTTTAAATAATGATATGATAAAATGTTTATTATTTTAGGCCTATTTGACTTTATACACTTTAATTATTAACATTTAAATTATTATTATTATATAAGATAATGTTTGATAATAAAAAAAATATTTTTTATCCCATTGTTCATATTTTTAACCATTATTAATAATAAAACACTTTTAAATAATAATAAATAATTATTTGTAGTAAAGTTAATCATTCTATTTTAGGCCTATTTTATATTATACTTCTTAATATTTATACTAACTATTTTTTAATTAGATTAATTAGATTAATTAATAAATTTATTATCAATACTTTATTTTAGGCCTAATTTACCTTACTTATCTTAATTTATATAATCTATCTTTATTATAATTGAATTAATATTTATTTTAAATATTTCAGCATTTTATGAAATTGTTATTTTAAAGAGCCATTTATTTTTTTATTTAACCCTCCATTGAATTTAATAATCATGAATGTAATCCAAATTGTACACTTTTAGATGAACAACCAATAATAAAACATATTAATATAATATTTAATATATCAGTTGACAAATAAGCATTTAAACTAAATAATGTATCATAATTTAATGTACCTATTAAATTTATAATTAATGATAATCCTATTACTAAAAATGTATCTCCAAATCTATTAATTAATAATGAATTTAATCCTGATTTACCTGCATTTATACGAGTGTATCAAAATGATATTAATAAATATGATGCAACTCCTATTAATTCTCATCCTAAAAATAATATTAATAAATTATCTCCTGTTACTAAAACTATCATACCAAATGTAAAAAATGATAAATAACTAAAAAATCTTTGTTGATGAGGATCATCTTCCATATATATTATAGCATATAAATGTACTAAACTTGATATTGTTACTATTGGTATCAGTACTGATATTGATATTTTATCTAATATAAATCCTCAATCTATTTCTAAATAATCTACATTTATTCAATTTAATAATATATTTCTATATTCATTATCTAATATTATTATATCATAATACATAATATAAGTTGATATTAATGAGATAAATACTGATAATAATACTAATCATTTACTTAATATTATTCCTATATATTTACCTAATGTACCACTTATTAATGATCCTATTAATGTTGAAAATATTATAACATTTATCATATTATAAACTTAATAATATATCATCTGATCCTCTTAATTTATTATAACTAACAAATATTGATAATCCTATTGCTGATTCTACTCCAGCTATTATTATTTGAATTAAACTATACATTAATCCTATCATATCATTATCTATACTAGCTATTCATATATTATTTATAGTACAACCTATAATTAATATTTCTATCATTATAAATATATCAATTATATTTAATCCTATTAAACCTAATATTAATAATATTAATTCCATATTATTTTAATTAATATATTATATATTTACTTACTTATTTTTATATAAAATATATAATTTATTTATTTATTTATTTATTTTACCTACCTTAACCAACCCTTAATAATATAATTATAATATATTATTTATAAATCTAATCTTTACCGGAATCGAACCGATATTATTGATATGAAGAATCAATGTCATAACCATTAGACCAAAAGATCATTTAAATTAAAAAGAATATTAAATTATTGTTCGTCAATTCAGCTTAAGAAATCAGCTAATGAAACAGCTTCTAATTTGATAGGCATTGATGAATGCATTACACCACATAATTCAGAACATTGTCCATAGAATACACCTTCACGTTGTATTAATGCGGATGTTTGATTTAAACGACCAGGTGAAGCATCAACTTTAATACCTAATGATGGTATACAGAAATCATGTAATACATCAGCGGATGTAACAATAAATCTAATATGAGTATCAACAGGACATACAATAGATGCATCAACATCTAACATACGTAATTGTCCATCTTCTAATAAATCTTCAGGTATGATATATGATTCGAATTCAATAGTTTCACCTTTTTCATTAATAAAATCAGAGTACTCATATTTTCAATATCATTGTAATCCGATAGCTTTAATAGTCATAGCTGGAGCAATAACTTCATCACATATATATAATAATATAAAACTAGGGAAAGCAATAATTAGTAATATAACAGCTGGAAATGAAGTTCATATAATTTCTAATAATTGTCCATGGTTCATATATTTATAAACAATATTAGATCTATTATATACAACCATAATATTATATAACATATAGGATACTAAACCTAATATAGTAATTAAATAGAACATAATATTATTATGTAATTCAGTAATACCTTCCATATTAGGAGTAGCTGAATCTTGGAAGAATAGACCTCAAGGAGTAGGAACATCATTTAATATAGTATTAAAAAAGAATTTATTTATCATTTTATTTAAAATTAATTTTATATCTTGTCTATTATTCGGTGCATAATCATGATTTGAACATGAATCAACAGCTCATGAGGCTATTATGTTAAACCAATTACACTATTATGCATTATACGAATTGTAGGACTCGAACCCACATTTTCTGTGTGGAAAACAGATTGTCTAGCCAATTGACTTAAATTCGCATTTAAACATTAAAAAATTATAACAATATATTTATATATATTTATATCCTAATGAATGATTAACTACCTCATCAATAAAATACAATATATAAGAATAATCATATAATATCTAATATATGAAGATATAATATAGTAGTTTCTAAATTTAAATGATGAGTATTAGTAAAATGATAGAAATACATTCTACCATAACATACCATTAACATCATAGCTAACATAACCATATGAATAAAATGTAAACCAGTAGCAGCATAAAATACTGAACCATATACACTATCAGCTATAGTAAATGTAGCGAAAGTATATTCTAATACTTGACATAATACAAATACAACAATTAATAATGTAGTTAAAAATAATCCAACTAAGGTACTTTTTCTATCATTATATAAAATAGCATGATGAGCTCATGTAACAGATGCTCCACTAGCTAATAATATAATAGTATTTAATAACGGTAATTCAGTAGGTTTTATAGAATTAATACCTACAGGTGGTCATTGACATCCTAATTCAATAGTTGGTCCCATTGCTGAATGGAAGTAAGCTCAGAATAATGAAGCAAATATTAATATTTCTGATATTACAAATAATATAAAACCTATATTTAATCCTCTTCTAACAGCAATAGTATGATCACCTAAATATGTACCTTCTGTAACAATATCTCTAGTTCATAAAAATATAGTTGATAATACAACTAATAATGCTAAATATAATCACATTAAATTATTAATATAATTATGCATTGTTAATCCTAAAGTTAAGGCTAATGACATTAAAGCTAATGATATTAATAAAGGTCAAGGTGATGGAGCGACTAAATGAAATGGAAACACTTGTAAATTAGATCTTGTCTTTATATTCATATTTATAAAAAATAATTTTACTTGTTTTATATTATATTATATAATAATATTAAATAATTAATTATTAATAAAAGAATAATAGTTAATTACATTTTATATAAATTATATCATATTTAATTAATTAAAAAAGAATAATAATTAATAAATTATATAATTTAATGATAATATTTTTAATTAAATTTATTAAATTTGTTATAATTAGGACTCGAACCTAAAATCTTTTGATTACAAAACAAACGCAATACCAATTATGCAATTATAACATGAATAATATTTATATATTTATATATTATTAATATAATAATTAATTAATTAAGTAAATAATGTTAATAGAATAGAGGTTAATTTATAGGAGGCCTATTACATAATAATTAAAGTAAAAATTAATGATATTTTATTATTAATAATTAATTAATAACTTATTTAATTACACTTACTTACTTATTTATTAATTTTATATTTAATATTATTCTTATATTATAGACCCAGGGGCTCTGGCCCCAAGCCAAGGGTACCTGCGGTGTCCCTTGGTATTACATATTAAATAATTAATAATAATTAATCTAATGATTATCTTTTAGACCTATTACAAAATAATAACCTTAATATTATTAACATTATTACTATATTTTAGGCCTATTACAAAGTATAATCTATAAAGATTAAGAATATATTAAGGTATTTACTTTATTCTATAGTTAATTATATTTAATATATAAATATTATTAGAATAATATAATAAGAAAATGAAGGGATTAAGATATAGATGTATAAATGTCATAAAGACCACCCGTGTATACCCTCTACCATATAGATACCCACATAAATAATGATAATAATTAATAACTATATTAATGTAATATATTAAGTAATGAACTATACTTATAATTTATATATTAATGAATGAGATAAATATATAGCAATTATCTAAAAAATTGAGCATATATAATAAAATATATATGAATATTAAATAATTTAAATTAAATATATAAATAATGTATACAAATAAGTAGAATAACTTAATAAGAAATAATAACTAATAAAATAATTTATAAATAATAAGAATAAGAATATAATAATAAATAGTAATGTATAAGGATATTATAATGAAATAATATGAAATAAGAATATTAAATATATAAATGAGATATCTCTATTGAAAAAATAATATTGAGATATAAAGGTATAAGAAAAAATAATGTCTAATAATAATAAGTATAATAAAGGAATTAAGAATGAGTATCATATTGTATATTCTCAGAACTTTTTTAAATAATAGTCCTCATTAGTAAATAATAGTAAAAATAATGATCTTAAAGAGTAAATAATAAGTATATAATGAAATCAATATTATATTTAAGGTAATGATATATAAGAAATACAATAATAAATAAAATCTAAATGATAATAATAATAAGAATACTAAGAATAATTATAAAAAAATAAGGAGAATATTAATATAAGCAACCCTATGAATACAGCTTCCTATGAAATAGGGAGCGTGATAGAAATATGGTTAATATATTTATTAAGAATTTTATTTTATGTTATTAATGAATAATAATTAAATAATGAATAATAAAAAAGTATTAACTATGTTTTATAATATATTATATCTAAGGTAATGATATATAGATTACATAATAATAATAAAGATAAATAATGATTTGTTTATTATATATAATAACCTTAATTATAATAATAACTATTATGAATAATGTTTTCTATTATATTATATTATATATTAATAATATAACTTAATAATAAATATTGATCAATTAATTTATTAAATGTAAAGAATATAGAAGATGAATTCCCCCTCATATTCCTCTTGTGCTTTATAAATAAAGCTTAGAGTAATATTCACCCCCAATAATAAATTTATGATAATTAATATAATAAAGGGGAGAATGTATTAGTAATAAATAATAAATAATAAATAATAAATAATAAATAATAAATAATAAATAATAATAATAAATAAGGAATAATAGTGATATATAATATTAATGTTAATAAAAATAAAATAGTGATCATAAATATAATATATAAGGTGAATAATAACCTAATAATAAAGTGTAATAAGTAATAATAATAAGAATAAAGTAATAAATAATAATTTAAAGAGAGTGTATAGTATTAAGTATGAATCATTACCTGAATCAGGTAATGATGACCCCTGGCTAAAGCCAGGGGAGTATAAAATGTATAAATATTGTAATAATGTTTTCTATTATTAATAAATAAATATATTTATTGTATAAATAAAGAATTATATGAATATAATAAGTAATAGTCTAATAATGAATATAAAAAGATTATGAACAGGGAGTCTAAAATTATTTTATAAGGTGAAATAAAACCTATAATAAGAATAAAAATGTGATATTTTATAAAAAGTAAATGTATTGTATTAAGTATGACTCATTACCTTCGGCCTTTGGCCTCACCTCCAGCCTGTAAGGCTGGGGGTTGTATCAGGTAATGATGACCCCTGGCTTTAGCCAGGGGATTATAAAATGAACTAACATTATTAATATAATTTTATATTTACTAAATAATAATAACTATAATTACTATATAACAGAATAATAATAATAATTTATAATTTATAATAATTAATTAATAAAATAAAGAGAATAAATATATTTAATTAATGAGTATATAAAGTATAATTTAAATAGTCAAAATAATGAATAGTGTGGCTAAAATATTTTTTTTATAAGGTGAAATAAATGCTAATAATAAAGTAATAATAATGATATAAAGGAGTATATTTATTAAGTATGACTCATTACCTTCGGCCTTTGGCCTCACCTCCAGCCTTACAGGCTGGGGGTTGTTTCAGGTAATGATGACCCCTGGCTAAAGCCAGGGGATTATAAAATAAGCTAAAATTGTTAATAATGTTTTTAATTATTAATAATATAAATATAAAGATAATGAATATATAATATATATATATAGTAAGTAAAATATTAATTTAAATAGTCAAAATAATAAATAAGGAGCATAAAATATTTTTATAAGGTGAAATAAAACCTAATATTATAATAAATATGTGATTTATATCGTACTATTTTATTAATTATGACTCATTACCTTCGGCCTTTGGCCTCACCTCCAGCCTTACAGGCTGGGGGTTGTTTCAGGTAATGATGACCCTGGCTAAAGCCAGGGATTATAAAATGAAGTAAGATTGTTAATAATGTTTTTATTATTAATAAGATAAATATAAAGATAATTAATGTATTTATATAAAATATATATTTAGTAGGTAAAATATTAATTTAAATAGTTAGAATAATGAATAAGGGGCATAAAAATATTTTTATAAAGTGAAATAAAACCTAATATTAAA